>JAJAGP010001483.1:150000-188030 GCA_025084515.1 Ancistrus triradiatus
GGCAAAAGCTGGACACTGACCTGTTCAAGACACTACAAGAGTTATTGCGAGGAGGGGTGGAAAACAAGCTCAATCAGATTGGGGTCATCCTATACCAGGCCTGCAAGGACAGGTTTGGTGAGGTGACCTCCAATCAGAGGATCATCCAAAGAGAGAAGGGAAGGAGAGAAAAGGAGATTGATCAGCTAGTGCGAAGCGTCGGCAACTCCGGAAAAACTGGAGGAAAGCAACACTGGCAGAGAAAGAGGGTCTGAAAACCCTTTGGGAGGAGGTCAGGCAAAGGCTGTCCAGGCTTTGCAGAGGCGAACGTATCCACAAGCGTAGCAAACGGAAACAAAAAGAACGAGCTAGCTTCTTCAAAGACCCTTTCAAGCATGCCAGAGAGCTCCTGGAGGAAAAAAACAAAAGTGGGGAGCTGAAAATCACCAGGGAGCAACTGGAACAGCATGTCAAAGAGCAGTATAGTGATCCAGCAAGGAACGTGCCATTAGGAACACTAGGGTACGTGCCTCGGCCTGCACCTCCAATCGCAGAATTTAGTGTTATGCCCCCAAAGCTTAGTGAAGTCAACTAGGTTGTGAGGAAGGCAAGGTCCTCATCAGCACCAGGCCCCAATGGAGTCCCATACAAGCTATACAAGAACTGCCCTAAGGTGTTGGAGGTGCTGTGGTACCTTATGAGAGCTGCCTGGAAAAAGCAACTCATTCCATCAGAGTGGCAAAGGGCAGTAGCGGTCTTTATCCCCAAGGAAGCAAACTCCAAAGACATCAGCCAATTCAGAAACATTGCTCTGCTGAATGTGGAAGGAAAAATCTTCTTCTCTGTGCTGGCCAAAAGGATGACCACCTACCTGCTTGAAAATGGCCATGTAGACACCAATTGCCAGAAGGCGGGAGTCCCAGGCTTTCTAGGGTGTGTTGAGCACTCGTCAATGATCTGGGACCAAATCCAGAAGACCAGGCAGGAGAAGAGAGACCTCCACATCGTCTGGCTTGATCTTGCGAACACATACGGATCAGTCCCACACCAGCTGATTAACTATGCCATGGAGTTCTTCCACATGCCTTCCTGCATCAAGAGCGTGGTTGTATCCTACTTCAGTGACCTGTAGATGTGCTTTGCCCTCCAAGATTTTACCACTGCTTGGCAGAGTAGAAGTAGGAATTGCCATGGGGTGTGCCATCTCTCCCATCTTGTTTGTGGCTGCCTTTGAGGTAATCCTTGTCGGTGCAAGACAGATGGTTGGAGGGATCAAGTCATCAGCCGGGCAGAGACTACCTCCACTGAGGACGTACATGGATGATGTCACCAGCCTCCTTCAGACAGCAGCATGTACAGCAAGACTGCTGAAAAGGATGGACGAGTTGACATCATGGGCTCGGATGAAGATCAAGCCATCAAAATCACGGAGTTTGTCTCTCAGGAGAGGAGTCAGAAATGACAGCACCACCTTTGTCGTAGGGGGCGAGAAGATTCCACTCCTCTCTAAGCAACCCATCAAAAGCTTAGGGAGGTGTTACACGGCAGAGTTGACAGACAAACAGATGGGGAGAACCGCTCTCAGAAGGCCTGGCAAAGATCGACAAAAGCCAACTTCCAGGGAAGTATAAGGTCTGGTGTTACCAATTTACACTCTACAGAAGGGTGATGTGGCCGCTTAAAATGAGTGATATTCCCTCATCCACCGCAAGTAAAATGGATGGGAAAGCCAACTCATTTATTAAGTAGTAGTTGGGACTGTCACGATGCCTCTCTGAAACAGGCCTATTCGAAAGAAATACCCTTCAGCTGCCTCTTCAATCCATCAGTTTGGGCTATAAGCAGGAAAAGACCAGGCTCATTCTCGAGTTGAGAGTCCACCGACCTAATTGTTAGGAATGCGAGTATCAAGATTCCAACAGGTCGGAAGTGGAACTCCGAAACTGAGGTCAATCAAGCCATCAGTTGTTTGCAACATCAAGAGATTGTTGGCAGAGCCCAGGCAGGAAGAGCAGGCCTAGGTTGGGGAGAAGCGCCACGGTTCTGGTCCAAAGCCAGCCAAAAAGAGAGGAAGGAAATGGTGGTGGCGGAGTTGATGAGGACAGAGAATGAGCGCTATAAGATTAAACCCATATCGCAATATCGACAAGGAAGCTGGACAACCTGGGAGGGAGTCATCAACCGAAACATCAGTTGGACAGATTTTTGGAAGATCCCACAGGCAAGGTCAGTTTCCTCATTCGTTCAACATATGATACACTTCCCAGTCCTCAGAACCTCCATCAGTGGTTCGAGAGTGAAGAATGGTGCACACTCTGTAATACCCCTAATGCAAACCTCCAGCATATATTGTCAGGCTGTAAGATTGCGCCCAGGGACGCTATAGATGGCGACATGACCAGGTCCTGAGGAAGCTGGCAGAGGTGCTGGAGCGACATCGACATGGTAATAATGGGGTACCACCAGCAGAGAACCACAGCTTTGTCATGAAAGGTGGAGGGAGAAGAAACATCAGGCTAAGAGAAATAATTAAGCCGTTCTCCCCCGACCAGGAGTGGAACATGAGAAAAGATCTCGACAGGCAGCTCCGTTTCCCGGATGAGATCATGATAACAGCTCTCCGCCCCGATATAGTGCCGTGGTCCGTAAAGTCAGTGCTACTCATTGAGCTCACGATACCAGCAGAGGGGGGAATCAAGGCTGCTTATGAGCGAAAAAAGGCCAAGTATTCAGAGCTGGCTGCTGAATGTCAGATGGCCACCATCTACCCAGTGGAAGTCGGATGCCGAGGCTATGTGGGGTTGTCGACAACACGCTTGCTGAGGGAAATAGGATTGAGTGGAGGGAACCTAAAGGCGGCAATTAAAGAGCTGGCAGAGGAGGCTGAGAGGGGGAGCTTCTGGCTCTGGTTGAGGAGAAAGGACAAGTGTTGGGGAAAGAACAACTGACCCCACCAACAGCTGCAGGACGGAAGATCTATCAGCTGTAGGGGGTGACAGGGAGACGTCCCTGTCACCACTCCACCACCAGGAGACGTTCCAGGATTAAAGGAGCGAAACGTTGGTGATTGGTGGTTCCTGGCTGATGACCCTACAGCTGACCCATGGACACCGGCGGAGGTGTGACCGGTAGTAATACCTAGCAGGTGGTTCCATCTACCTGTACATAATACTGAATACACACACACACACACACACACACACACACACACACACACACACACACATATATATATACACACACACACACACACACACACACACACACACACACACACACACATATATATACACACACACACACACCTATACGAGTCTACAAATTTAGTCGACTATAATATTATAATTAGTTGACAAAAACTAGGAACTACAAATCATTCAGATCACTAAATTATCACAACTAAATTACGTTTTGCTGAAAAGACTGACTAAAACTAAATCAAAACTTGCTGTCAAAAATTAACACTGACGCACACCCACCACAATAATACAACATTAGTTACGTGGACAGTGAAATACAAAGTCCTCTGAATCTTAAACTTGTCGCAGAACTACTTCATGCTGACGCTGTGCAATGCACCCTTATCGTCTCTCACTCACTCTGCTCTGCTGGACTGAACGTAAACACAAAAGTACACACATACAATCAAAGTGGGATGATAGCAGGATGAAATGCTGTGAGGAAACATTATCTGAAAACACTGTCAGGAAGTATTGATATTTATTTACTTATTATTTGTCTTATCTTTTGTATTCCTTCATTCCACTCCATTTTGCTGTGCTGCAGTGACTTATGCACACCTGAATACTGAAGAATCCAGACTTTTGTATTTAAATTGTCTTAATATTTATTTATTTAATATTTATCTTAACGTTATCGTTTGCATTCCATTTATCCAACTGGACACTGCAATGTTTTCTCAACATATCAAAACTGCTTCACATTATAACATCAGGACACCCATGACTTAATGCACATCATATCTGTAAGGCATCAGATGAAGTGTGAAGCTGATGTATAGCCAAGATCGATAAGAAAGGCACCGTCTCTTGTGAGACGGCTACAAGTGTCACTCTGGAGATGTGTATATTATCATAACCATCCCAACCAGTGTGTGGCTGGAGCTGTATAAAGCAATGCATGGCAGATTTATTGACCTACTCCTGTTTGTGTGATGAGACATTATTCATTTAATCTTTTCAACACCTTACAAGACACCAAAAATCCGATCAGAATTTCAGATCAGCAACATCGTATACAGTCGTATGAAAAAGTTTGGGCACCCCTGATAATTTATGATTTTAGTTTATAAATCATTGGTTGTTCAGATCAGCAACTTGAGGTAAATATATCATATAGCAGATGAACACAGTGATATTTGAGAAGTGAAATGAAGTTTATAGGATTTACAGGAAAAGTGTGCAGTAATTATTCAAACAAAATTAGGCAGTGGCATAATTTGGGCACCCCAACAGAAAATCTACATCAATATTTAGTAGAGATCCGCCTTTTTGCAGAATAAACAGCCGCTAAACGCTTCCTACAGGCTTCCAGTCTGGATTCTGGTTGAAGGTGCTTTGGACCATTCTTCTTTAGAAACATCTCCAGTTCAGTCAGGTTTGTGGTTTCCGAGCATGGACAGCCCCACATTTTCAGTAATATTTCATGTCTGGGGACTGAGATGGCCATTCCAGAACGTTTACTGGTTCCTCTGCATGAATGCCTTAGTAGATTTTGAGCAGGGTTTGGGGTCGTTGGCCTTGGGTGCAAACTTTGTCACTGATTCTTGAACATTGTTCTCAAGAATCTGGAGATATTAACTGGAATCCATGCGACCCCTCAACTTTAACAAGATTCCCTAAGTACCTGCACTGGCCACACAAGTCCAACAGCATGATGGAACCCGCCACCAAATTTTTACTTCGTAGCAAGTTTTGTCCTTGGGATGCTGGGTTGTTTTTCTGCTCCTTGTTATGTCCAAATAACTCAATTTTAGTTTCATCAGTACACAGCACTTTATTCCAAATTGAAGCTGGATGGTCCAAATGTGCTGTAAGCCCACCTCAAGTGACTCTGGTTTTGTGGTGCGTGTCTGCAGAAAAGGCTTTGCATTACTTCTGCATTCACTCTCCTCCCATACAGCCTCTCCTTGTGCAAAGTGGCGCTGTATAGTTGAACGATGAACCAGTGACACAACCATCTGCAGCAAGATGAGGTTGTTATGTCCTCTTTGGAGGTGGTCTGTGGCTTGACTATGACTGTTCTCACCATCCTTCGGCCTCTGCCTATCTGAGATTTTTCTTGGTCTGCCACTTCGGGAGTTCCTTAACTAGAACTGTGCCTGTGGTCTTCCCATTGCCTCACTATGTTCCTCACGGGGAAACTGACAGCCTGAAATCTCTGAGAGCTTTCCCTTTCCCCTAACCATGATGTTGAACACCTTTGTTTTCAGGCCATTTGAGAGTTGTTTTTGAGGCTCCCATGTTGTCCACTCTTCAGAAAGAAGATGCAAAGAGGAGAAAAAACTTCCAAATTGGCCACCTTAAACACTTTCTCATAGTTGGATTCACTTGTGTATGTAGATCAAGGTCAATGAGCTTACAAAACAAATTTTGTGTTCCAATAATTAGTGCTAAAGGGTATTCAAATGAAAGGGTGCCCAATTTAATGCACCTGCCTAATTTTGTTTTGAATGATATCATGCACCCTTTCTGTAAACCTATAAACCAACTTAATTTCACTTCTCAAATATCACGGTGTTCATCTGCTATATGATATATTTACCTGAAATTGCTGAGCTGGACAACCAATGATTTATAAAGAAAAATCATGAAAATTATCAGGGGTGCCCAAACTTTTTCATATGACTGTACAGTCTATCCACAAATAAAAAATCTCACCTTTTCCAGGGTGCTAGTAATTAATTGGACCGACATTCAGAATCTTTAACAGATGTGATCTAGCCCATGTTGGTTATTTCGGTTTTACAATGGTACCTCGGTTCTGAACCACCTCGGAACTCGAATTCGGTTTTCAGTGCATTATGACTAGAAAAATGTGTGTCAGTTCTCATTGTTTGCTCGGTACTCGGTACGTAAGCGCACTTGATTAAATTTGTATGAGTCGAGCCTCGTGACTCATTTCAGCTGAAACTCGATTCACAAGTCATGATTCAGTACACAGTGATTCAGTCTTACAATAGTTGTTTCTCAGTGAAGATCTCAGCTGTGTTTAGCGTGTTATTTATTTATTTTCACATCTACAGTACTGCATTCTTAGTGGAAATAATTCCCCAGGGGTCCTAAAATGGTTGATAGTGGTTGACAAAGGAAATCAAGGACTGAGTTCTCCGGATCATTTTGAAGCTGAGCAGTTAACATTAGCGAAAGTAACAAAGTGTTTTGCTTTTACTACTCACTTTCAATCCCTTACTCACTAAATTACATGAGATTTAATACTATTATAAAATAAGCTGTGTGTTAATGATTAATTCAATTTACGTTATTCCTTATGAAAAAAAAATTCACTCAGTACTCATCTGTTAATACGTTCAACATTGTTAATACTTTCCCCACTGTGCACATTTATGTAGCAGCCCCTTAAAAACCTACTACCCCATATGTAGTCATGTGATTACACTCTGTCCAATCCAAACATGGAAACAGCATGCAGGTGAACTCAAACACAGGGCACCTTATACCAAATAAAAGAGCTGTGGAAACATTGTCACTTTAGAGAAGGTCACACAAAAATAAATAAATAAATAAAAAAAAAGCCACATGTAGACACTGCAGACAAGGGAGAGATTGACAAGCAATACCTCCACAAGGCAGTCATCAATAACACAAGCATTTACACTAAATCTCTTGGATGGCATGGAGGCTCAGTGGACAGCACCACCACTTCACAATCACAGGGTGGAGTGGTCTGGGTCCTCCCCATGTCCGTGGGGGTTTACTCCAAGTACTCCAGTTTCCTCCCACAGTCCAAAACACACATGCGTTACCTGACTACTCTAAATTGGCATTGCCCTGTGTGTGTATAAAAATGAATAAATAAATAAACAAATCTTGACATAACCTTGTTTATAGATGTAACCGTGTGTGTGTGTGTGTGTGTGTGTGTGTTGCTGAAGTGGGCATTCATGCTGCCCGCAAGGTTAAATAAACTAAAACAAACACTAAATCTCTTCACCGTCTTCAAAATGCCGATGCATTCACACTAAGAAATCTGAGCATATCACTCCAGTTGTTGAACATCTGCACTGCTTACCGGTTATAAAGGTTATTACATATAGACACATTTAAAAATGTTAACTCTTTAGACAGTTTAGCCCTGCAGCATACTTTATTCAGTGCAACGGCTCAGTCTGTATCTCAGAGCCCAAAATATGAGCTAATGGTTTGAGACATGTCGTAAATCATATTCTGCAGCAGATAAACACGACTACATCTTGTACGGAAAACACTTCTTCCCAGTGGAAAAGTCAGTGCCAATTTTAAGGTAAACAAGTTGTAAACTACTGATGTATTCTCCAGTTGTTGGAAGAGTCTGGTCAGATTGCTCAACCCCTCTAGTGGGTGATCAATGAATTGCTATGCACTCACAGCTGCAGACATGTCTGAGTCTGTATATGTCTGTATCTACAGTGGTGCTTGAAAGTGAACTCTTTAGAATTTTCTATATTTCTGCATAAATAGGACCTAAAACATCAGATTTTCACACAAGGTTTTCACTAAAAGTAGATAAAGAGAACACAGTTAAACAAATGAGACAAAAATGTTACACTTGGTCATTTATTTATTGAGGAAAAGGATCCAATATTACATTAGTGAGTAATAAAATGTGAACCTCTAGGATTAGCAGTTGATTTGAAGGTGAAATAAGAGCAACTGAAGGCTTCTCTCACATTGGGTAATGTTAATGTTCATTGGTCCACCATCAGAAGAACACTGAACAACAATGGTTTGCATGGAAGGGTTGTAAGTAGAAAGTCACTGCTCTCCAAAAAGAACATTGCTGCTCATCTGCAGTTTGCTAAAGATCACATGGACAAGCCAGAAGGCTATTGGAAGATATGTTTTTTGGACAAAAAAAAGACCAAAATAGAACTTTTTGGTTTAAAAGAAACGTGTTATGTTTGAAGAAAGGAAAACATTGCATTCCAGCATAAGAAACATGGTGGTGGTAGTATCATTGTTTGGGCCTGTTTTGCTGCATCTTGGCCAGGACGGCTTGCCATCACTGATGGAACAATGAATTCTGAATTATATCAGAAAATTCTACAGAAGATTGTCAGGACATCTGTCCATGATCTGAATCTCAACAGAAGGTGGATCATGCAGCAAGACAACGACCCTAAGCACGTTCTAAGTTAGTTCTAAGCCCCAAGTCGTTCTACCAAAGAATGGTTAAAGAAGAATAAAGTTAATGTTTTGGAATGGCCAAGTCAAAGTCCTGACCTTAAACCAATCAAAATGCTGTGGAAGGACCTGAAGTGAGCAATTAATGTGAGGAAACCCACCAGCATCCCAGAGTTGAAGCTGTTCTGTATGGAGGAATGGGCTATGTAATATTGGATCCTTTTCCTCAATAAATAAATGACCAAGTATAATATTTTTGTCTCATTTGTTTATCTGGGTTCTCTTTATCTACTTTTAGATCTTGTGTAAAAATCTGATGTTGTTTTAGGTCATATTTACGTAGAAATATAGAAAATTCTAAAGGGTTCACAAACTCTCAAGCACCACTGTATGCCTCCACACACTATATTATCAGTTATAAGGTCACACCTTAAACATTGCTCTTCCAGAGAAAAAGTTACATACTGAAGGATTTTTCATTGAGACACAATACATGAAGGATGAAATTTTGTTTTGCTGCCAAATTTATAAGAATATACACTGTGGTACAGGTATGTGTGGCTTAACATCCACAGAATGTTCTCTAAAACTGCACGTTATGTTATCTGGATGTTGTTTGAACAACCCCTTATGAAAAAAAAACTATGGTTTTACCATAGTTTTTGGCAGAAAGAAAACTGAATGGTTACTATGGTATCTCGATCATGGTTTTACTAAAGTTCCGTAGTATTCTTAGCATACATATAGTTACCATAAGTTACCTTTGTACTTCAACTAGAACTAAGAACTAACTATAAACTACACTGTTTATAGCAACTATGTTTATTGCATAGTTAATCAGAAAACGGGTGCATAAATAAAAAATAAAAAAAACAGGCGAAGCCAAGAAACGGGTGCGAAAACAAAATCCGGCGTACACAATGCAGATGCAGACGAGGGAGCAAAACGGAAGGGGATCCAGCCGCACACGAGCATACAAGGCAAACGGACCCGCGACACAGGTTATCCAAATCGGTAAGGACCGCAACACAGGTATCCATCGTGGACGGGACCGCAACACAGTAAAACGACGACGGCCAGGATAGCCAACGGGAGAAGGCGGAGTGCTCTGGCAATCAGGGTCGCCATCGGGTTGCTGCCGAACTGGATCGCAGCCAACCATAGATCCGGCCAACCCTACTTGACACGGGTTTGTGGTGGGAGGACGGAAGGAGTCAGGCTTGGAGACAGGAGTCCTCAGAGCAAGAGCAGACGTCCTCAGCGTGGCACAGAAGGGAAAGTCCTTGGAGCAGGAGCGGACATCCTCGGGATAGAACCTGGAACAGAAATCATCAGAACAGGAACTGGGCTGGATGTCCTCATGACGCAACATGCTCTGGACGGGCGTCGTCTGGACGGTCTCCGGGATGGGCAATCTCTGATCGGGCGTCCTCTGGACAGTCTCTGGGATGGGTGACCTCTGGACGGGCGTCTGGACAGTCACTGGCTCAAGCATCCCCTGGACCGGCTCTGTGATTGACATCTGCTGGACGGAGCCTGGAAACAACATCTTCTGGACTTTGATAGGGAGAGGACCCAACTCAACCCTGAGTGCCTCCAAAAATTGCTCCCTGGTCCAGACTTGGGCCATAGGCCATATGTTGGAGGCCCATTGTAAAGTCCAGCCCGAGAGGCGTAAAACAATGAATGCTACTCAGTCAATATTAAAGCAGGCATGGAAGTAACAAAAACATTTTTTTCGCACTGTTCTACAAACCGCTTGTATAGGTCAGGCTTGCCCTTGTATTTGTCTGGCCGGACTGAGGTGGAACCCACCGTCTCCATAGTAGGCATATTATTCTGTAACACGTGAGAGATGAGAGCAGGTTCTAGTAAAAATAAAAGGTTTTATTAAAGAAACTAACCAAACTAAGGGCGCATAAACAAAAAAACAGGGTGCAAAAACCAAAACGGGCGGAGCTGGAAAACGGGTGCAAAAACAAAGCCAGGCATTCACAATGCGGACGCAGGCGCGGGAGCAAAACAGAAGGGGACACGGCCGCACACGAGCATACACGGTGAACGGAACCACAACACAGGTTATCCAAAGCGGACGTGACCGCGACACAGGAAAAGAACGACAGCCAGGATAACCAACAGGAGAACGCAGAGGGGTCAGATGGGACCAAAGCACAATAATCCACCTCGACTGTCTCTTGAAGCTCCCCTTATAAAGGGAATTAAAGTTAGTAAAAGCACTGTGCTGTTCATGTGTTGCTGTGTCTGCACCGCACAAGTTAAATGCGACCAGCACAGAATCAGTTATATGAGGCCGATCGGCTGATCACTGGTTATGGCCGATCATACTTTATATTTAAATATAAAAATAAAAAACCCTTTCTCTGCTTTTTCCTCCCCTTGTTCCTCTGGTGCACTGCATTGCAAAGCAAAGACGCAGTAATTCTTAAGATTTTTTCACACCTAATCTGATTTCTACTACTAAGAAGAAAAAACGGATGCGATTTGTAACGTATTGGGAACTTCACACCAAATCCGATCAGTTTTTTGATTAAACACACTCAAAACTCCCTGTCCACTGTTGCTGTCCAATTTCCCTTCTCTTAATGCGTCACAGAGATTTCGCCATGTCTTCATTACATCGTCAAGAAGCTATAGTTTGTGTTTTTGAGGGCATGAACAGACTAGAACGCACTTTAAAAAAAACAGTCACTGAGGTTTTCACAATCTTTACCCTCCTTCCAGCTATATTCCACCAGGTATTTTCTTTAATATCCATGTTTTTAAATAGTCAGCATGTTGCTTGTCATAAGCTCTTGTGCTCTGCTCCTAGCATGATGAGCTGTTCTGCCTGACAACTGAGCGCTGATTGGTCAGTCTGATTTTAGCACATCCGAACAACGCAGATATTAGGCCAGGCTCCTATTAAAAATTTTACGCAATGCCACAGTCCATCAGTTTCTGACTTTGTGAAGGACAGCATTGATACACGTGTTCTTTTTCAAAAATTGACATGCGTGAAAATGCCTTTACTCCACTTGTTTTTCCCCTCACAGAGTGCATCAGCTTACTGCCACAAATGGAAACTAATTCTCAAATAGAAACCAATCCACAACTGTCCCTCTATCCAAGCACAGTTCTCGTGCTGTGGAGTACCAGTCCAGCTCACGTAATTTACCCGAGTGGCACGACCTGCTCATCACCATTATCTTGATGCTTACAAGAAGCAAAAGCAAATTGTTGCTCAGCATTCAGTCTACTCACACTGATGCCACAGGTGTTCAATTAATCCTGGTGTTTAATGAAACTTTTTGCACCAGAGGTTGCGCTGTTCCATCTGTCAATATGCTGTACTACAACAGCAAATGTATCTGATAAAGTTATACATGGGTTAAGTAGGTTAATAACCTTAATAATAACAACAACCTTATTGGACCCCAGACACAAGTGATCAGCGGCTGTCCAAATGCACGAATTTTATGCGTCTCATCTGTTTTTGTGGCTGGAAAGACACATGTAAATGTTAAAAGTCTTGCTGACTGGGCACACTGTGTTAATGTTATTTGGATAATCATCAAAATACCTCGGGACCCCACAAAGCCCCCTTTTCTTTGTTACAGGAGGTCCAGTTGATGTAGGGAGCCCCTATAGGTGATACAAAATTTAATCACAGCATCAACACCTAATGTGGTTTCATAACAAAATCACAAAATATACACATCCAGCGCAAACTAGATGGAGGGACAATCAGCAAGGACTTCCAATACACTCACTGAAAGCAATAATGTTGGGGGAAAAAAAAAAAAGAGCCAAAACAAAAGTGATAACATTACATAGTATGGGGATATCCTTTCCCATTAATTTTCTCAAATATTCAAGTCTTGTGAGTATACTTATGGACAGCTTTTTGAAGAAAGAAAAGTCAATGTTGTTCCAGCAAGTGGTAATAGTTTTAAACAAGGGATGGGCAACATGACAATATTTTATCATCTAGTAATACATTTTTGTTTTGTGTTTTGTTTTTCTGAGCGTACCGAGGATATTGCTTGAAGAACACTAAAACACTGCATGTTTCATTATAAAGTGTAATTGGTCCTGTTTAATTTGATGAAGTGCAGCACATTTTGAATAATGATTTTAAGTATTGGATAATATTTGAATAGAAATTTAAGAATTTGTCGCTTCTGATGCATTTTGGCTGCAACCACATGTATAAATATTTATCATGATAAATTATCCTGATACCCTGATAAATTACTATCCTGAAAAAATCTTTAAATATCACAATATAACACAATAGTACCTCGGTTCGTGTCGTTAATTCGTTCCAGAAGGCTTGTTGAGACCCCAAAATGAGTACTGAGCCAATTTTTCCCATAAGGAATAACGTCCAAACCCCCAGAAAATCCACACTGTATAAGGTACTATATGCATCAGATTTGTACTGTACATGTGCTACCTGATTTAAGATGGGGATATGTTCAGACAAATCCATAAGTTAAATCTAACATGAACTGAGGAGTTGTTCGGTAGATCGGTCTATACTGTATCATAGCGGAGCCTAGGATAAGTAATGATATGCAAGTTAATGTTTAAAACACTTACATTAACCTACAGCTGGCCAAAATCATTAACACAAAGCTTATTTTATAATAGTGTTTAAAAATGTCGAGTAATTTAGTGCGTAATGGATTGAAAGTGAAAAGTAAAAGCAAAAACACTTACTCTATTGGTGAACTGAGCACCAGAATAGCTGTGAAGCTAACTGCAGCCCTTGTTTCCTTTCAGTTGGTTCTTACAACTTTCTTAGGATCCATGGAGACTCGTTTGCACTAAGAATACACTACTGTGAATGTAAAAATAAAGAAAAACATGATAAACACAATGGAGATCTTCACCAAGTGAGAGCTATTGTGAATCTGAATTACTAAATCAATGTGTATTGAATCATGAATGAGTACTGGGCAAATGATGAGAGACAAGACTAAGTTTTGTAGTCAAAATGCATTGAGAACCAAATTTGACAAGTTCTGGGGTGGGGTTCGTATTTTTACCATGTCATCCACCCCCATTTCAAACAGGTGACGAGTACTTAAAGGTTTTCCAGTTAGTTTGTTACACCAAATAATCCCTATAGCCTTCAAATCTGAAATGTGATCCTTCATCATTAAAAGAAAGCTTCTCAGTTGTGAGAAGCAAGCCTTCCTTCAATATTTTCCTGTACTCCAAAGCATTAATTGACAACAAAGGCTCGCAACTACAAAGGCTCCCCACACCATTACTCCTCTACCTCCATGCTTAATAGTAACAGAGATGCATTCACTGTTGTATTTCTCACCAGATCTTCAAAAGCTTATCTCTTTACCATCACCATACATCTTAAATCGTTATTCATCAGTCCACACAACTCTGCTGAACCACTCTGAATCGAACTTTCCATATTCTGCCAGAAACTTTATTCTGTCCATAATGTTCTTCTTAGACAGCAAAGAATTTTTAACACAACTTCACACACAGCCTGCATTAGAAAAGAGTGTTTTCCAAGGTCTTGAATTCTGCAGAGAGTTGTTGAAGACCACTTGCCTGCATCTGAGAATTGTTCATTTCAGCAAATGGTCAACTCTGATTAAAAAGGGTTTGGGACTTCCAAATCCTTTCATCTGGCTACATCACCTGTTCTTTCAAATAGTTAACCTATTCTCTTAATAGCTGATAGTGCAATAGGGATTTGTTGTGCCTTTAGGGTCTTGCAAATTTTAGAATAGCTGTAGCTAGCCTAAGGGTGGCACAGTGGTGAGGCATTTAGCGCTGTAATCCCACAGCTCCAGTACCCCCAATTCAATCCCGACCTCAAACTCCGCCTGTGTGGAGTTTGCATGTCCTTCCCGTGACCGTGTGAGTTTACTCGGGGTACTCCGTTTTCTGCCCATTTTAAGATGTGTGTGTTCGGTTAATCAGTGTTTCTGAAGTGCCATTATGTGTGTGTCCTATGACGGATTGGCGCCCGTCTTGTTCCTGCCTTGCGCCCTGTGCCACCGGCTAGGTAGTGACAATCCTGCAACCCTGACCAAGATTAAGTGAATAAGAAAATGTATGTCCCAGACCATCCCTGGATTACTGAGTATGCATCAAGAAAACGATTGAACGAACGTATGAATGCAGTTTGTCTGATGAAGAAAGGTTGTGTTTTCTGACAGCAACTCCTGCATAATTCGTTTGTTTATTTCTGGAGGAGATCTTCTCACTCGTTTAGCCTGGTACTCATAAGACTGCATACTGTACATCAACTGTAGATATCTTTTAGTCCTGGCTCTTGCCTTAAAGCTTGTGAATGGGCTGCATCAGGTGTGGCAGATAATATAACAACTATTAAAAGCACAAGACAGTGGAGGTATTCCAATACAAGACGTGTTAGTTTGAGTTTACAACAAACATGTAAATCTTTTTGTGATTTTATCTTTGTGTGCAAGAAGTGAACCTCATTGCTTTCAGCCTCATCTCCCCCCAACAATTCACCCAGCAAAAAGCAGTGAGCAGCACAGGAGTGCATTTTTTAAGTTATGCATAATTTTGACCAATGATTTGGTAGGTCCATTAAAAGCTTAATATTTTGCAAACTTAATACAAGGTTTGTACCATTTTTGGTCCAGGAATGTATATTAAGAAGCTCTAAAAACAAGTACAAACGTGTGGGGAAAAAATCAGAAGTGCAAAAACCGTTACACTCTAATGAGTAATGACCTTGTATGCGTGCATCCGTGCAGAACATTAAAAACGTGCAACATGTAATCACATAGCATAATCGGTCCAATGAAGTTATAATCTAATGTAGTTTCAATAGGTTTATTAACGCCCTTTTAAAGCGTTTAAATTGATAAGCAGGCGTCCGGTAGCCAACTAAATGAAATCATGCAAGTTCACCGTTTCCATTTCTAACTTACCTAACGTGTTTCCGACGAGTGAGAAAAGGAAAACAATTATGTATCCGACTATCAAGACCCACTCGTACTGCTTCGGGTGCAAGTATTCTCTCCAAATGTACTTTAAAAGTTCATTATGGTCGAGGCGCGTTTGGAACGAACTTGGCGTGGAATTTAAAGCGGAACAGTCTCGGCACCTGTAACTTACAGTGATTCCCGACATGGTGTCCGTGGTGTTAGAGCTCCTACTGCATGGTGAAGCAGGTGAGTGAAGAGCGGTAACTGTGGAGAGCGGATTTTATACCGCGCACTGACACGTTCACGGAGAAGCTCTGTGACCAATATCTGACGAGAAGAACCGCACTACAGCCGTAGCACATTCCTCCGATGTAACGTGCAGCTAGCTGTCAACGCCTCTTCGGGATCTATATGTGCTTTGTACTCCAATATAAAGGTCACCATCTCCTTCAGGTCCCTTTAGTCATATTCTCTAAGCGTTATATTTATTTATTTCAGTGCTTGGGGGAATAAAAGTAATACGTTTTCAAGAGCAATTCTTGATGGGGACCATATATACTGACTGGTTATTTTATTAGGTACACCTCCATGTTTCTACACTCATTGTTCATTTTGTCAGTTCCTCTTACCCTATAGAAGCACTTTGTAGTTCTGCAATTACATACTGTATTCTGTTTCTCTACATACTTTGTTAGTCCCCTTTACTCTGTTCTTTACTGGTCAGGACTCCCACAGGACCACCACAGATCAGGAACTGTATGTGTGGTGGATAATTCTCAGCAAGGCAGTGACAATGATGTGCTGGTGCTGTGTTAATGTGTGTTGTCCTGGTATGAGTGGATCAGACACAGCAGTGCTGCTGGAGTTAAACAATTTTCACTCACTGTGCACTGTAGTAAACATATCTACCATACTGCTTCACCTTGTAGAAGTCAGAGGCAGCTAGTAGCTCATCTGCTGTAGCACAGTTTGTGTTAGTCATCCTCTAATCCTTCATCAGTGCTCACAAGATGCTGCCTACAGGATGCTGGTGGCTGAACATTTATGGCTAATGGACTATTTTTAGTCCAGCAGTGACACTGAGGTGTTTAAATACTCAAGTAGCATCACCGTATCTGATCCACTCATACCAGCATCACATCACTGTCACTGAGAATGATCTACCACCCAAATAGGACCTGATCTTGGGGGTCCTGATCATTAGAGAACAGAATAAAGGGGACAACCAAAGTATGTAGAAAAACAGATGGACTACAGTCTGTAATTGTAGAACTACAAGTGCTTCTATATAGTAAGTGGACATGATAAAAATGGAGAATGCATGAAATGTAGTCTCACTTAGTCTCATGTAGTTTTTAGCTGACAGGAGCGGCACCTGGTGTGGTCTTCTGCTGCTCTAGCCCATCTGCATCATGGTTCGAAGTGTTGTGTGTTCAGAGATGCATGTCTTCTGCATACCTTGTTTGTTCTTCATAGAGGGTAGAGTCAATTTAGATTCCACCCAAATGATAGTGATCGGTGATTGGTCATTGTGATTAACAGCTTACACACATACAACTGGTTTAGACACACAAGTGAGTCTGACCGAACTGCTTTGTTGATTCATACAGGGTCGCCAGAACCACAGGGGTGAGAGGGGATCTGACCCATCACTTTTTTGAAGTACTGAGGCAACGGCACAGCTCTTTTTGATTCCATTTAAGCTGGTCATATTAAGAATGAAAAAAACTCACCTGAACAACTCCTATCACTGACCTATAGACACAAATCGGTCGTGAGGAATAACCTATTCAAATCTTAATTTCAGTTTGGGGGCTGGACATTGGAGGCACATTTGTAAAGTACAGTGAGAGGACTGCCTTTATACAGCCTAATCTCTCACTGACACTCATTTTGTTTTTTTCTATTTACTCTAATCAGGTTTGTGAAGGGTGCTGCAGCCTAATTCCGGTAAATGTTTTAAATGTGAAACACTTTAATGGTCACAATTTATGCTAGATAATAGTCAGCTACTTGAGTGGGCAGCATCATGAATCGAGTGAAGCAAAAAGTGTTCGTGAAAAGGTTTTTTGAGACATGTTATCATGCTATAATTAGAACATAGGCTACACGTTGTACTAAAAGTAAGGTTTATGTTATTAAAAAGAAAGAGATGATAGAGATGACAGAGCAGCCCCCTCTGGTGATCTGGACAGGTATGTTGGTCTGTTGGTCAGCCTGCTGAAACCAAATTCGCTCCCAAACTTTTTACATTTACGTTTACAGCATTTAGCAGACACCCTTATCCAGAGTGACTTACAATTGATACAATCTTACAATCCAAGCAATCGTGGGTTAAGGGCCTTGCTCAAGGGCCCAACAGTGGCAGCTTGGCAGAGGTGGGATTTGAACCCTGGACCTTTTGGTCCATAGTCAGTACCTTAACCGCTAGGCTACCACAGTCCCAAAACTCCGTAATGAGTCAGTGCTGAAGTATTTTTTGTTTGTTCAGTGCCAATAAAAGCAGGGAAAGGTTAAAATACAAAATATTTTGTTTGCTTTTTCATTCAGCCATTGCGTGCAGCTATTGGCAGTGAAAGTCTTTCATATTACAATGACCAGTTAATGTGTGTAGACATTGCTAATAGAAAAAAAAAGTCTAACAGCAAGCTTTGGAAATCTGAAGATCTGCAAGATTCATGAAATTACTTTGTAGTTGTAGTCCTGGCTACATGTATTTCTAACTTAGGCTAACTATGCATCTGGTACTGTAGACAACTGACCCAGATATTTTTTTAGCAATCAGAGAAAAAGTAAACACGTGTCATTCAGGGTGATTTGGTGTGAAATGGCTTACTGTAGATTGTTTGTTTGTTTATTTTGTTTACTTAACGTTGCTATCAGCATCAGTGGTCATTTCAGTGACACACACAAGGTAACATACACACATAAAATGCCACAAACATAAAACAGTAAACACAGACACACACAAACATCAAAATAAGGAGATCATAGAGACAACAATTTACATACTGGGACCGAGAATGCCCACAAGGGGAGCCAACAGTGCTACACAGTCCTCCCCTCTGTGGAAGCTGTCTCCAGCGAAATAATTAAAAACTAAATAAAAACTGACTCCCGCATGTCCGTGCCAAAACTTAGTGCATGAGTCAGCAGTGACAGTTGACCAGACAATGGGGAGCACACTGTTCCCTTCCTGGATGTCCGTCCAAACCCTCACTGTTGGTGTAAGCACCAATATTACGAGGTTGGTACGGGACGGGAATCGCGGTGTACCACCACTGCCTTACACCCTCTACCAACCCTATACACAACATCAGACAGACATTGGGAGATGACACACAGACCTTTCCAGTTCGATTGCAGCTTGGGCACCGGCCTTTGCGCTAACGTGGGTTGTACAACCATACTTGTGCCCCAATTTCCAGTGGCAAACTTCTCGTGTACACATCATAGGGGTGCTTCTGTCGCTCACTCACACCATGCTGACATTCCCTGGCTGTCTGGTGCACCACAGTCATTCGTGAACACAGCTCGTGAATGTACTCACAATAAGTGCCGTCATTCGCTTCCTCATTCGGGATGCCAAATGAGAGCTCCAGTGGGTGCCTCAGGCTGGTGTGAATCCATTGGTCATACCAGAAGCTCCAAAGGCAGGTGCTTATCCCAGTACCACTGGTGCTGGCTTGTTATGATGGCAAACTGGGCTGAGAGTGTTTAGTTAAACCTCTCAACCATCCCATGTGGATGGGGAAGCGTGTTTCACGTCTTGTGAATTCCGAACAGCTAATTTCCGCTCAACCGCACATTTCCGCTATGGGACTCAAAATTTCATCCCTGGTTGCTGTGGAGCTCCTCCAGTACACCAAACTGGCAGAAGAAACACTGGATGCCAGCAGGCTGGCCCCATCCGAGAGATCAGGGAAGGCGTGGTTCTCAGGTCTTGGAGAAGATGCTCTTGGAACTAGATCCATCGCTGATTCTCCCGGATCTGCTGCTCCATGTCCATGACCAGCTTTTCCATCCTCTAAACTTCTAGGGGTCACTGTCCCACTTCTCACACCATTGTAGCATTGGGGTGGACAAAAAAGCAGCATCGGAGATAGGAAGTTCATAATGCAGATCTTTATTGACACCAATGTCACAGACAGAATTACCAGCTCTGATAAGGACTATTTACCAGTCAATGTGAAGGGAACGCTACTATATAAAAAGACTAGAAATTCAATTTCAAAATGAATTTCTTTTTTAATGCGTCAAAATAGCTTGTTTCAAACAACTCATGCCAAAAGGTACATGATTCCAGATTTCACTGGCATACATTTTGCCCCACCACTTTTATGTGTAGTGCCACTCCTGGACCCACATAATGACCATCCATTAAAGGAGTCTAAAAAGTCATTAAATCTAGTGACTTTGTCACCAAGTTGGCAACACTCACCCAAATGTTGTTGGAGCAAATGACTGTGAGGGGAATATGAAAGGTGTAACGCCGAGTGTGGACGGGAGACAGACGCAGGCAGTGAGGTTCAGTAAACAGACTTTTTATTTCAACTGAATGGAGTTGGCTGCAAAGGGGTTTTTGCAGGAGCTAGTTGTACGCGGTAGATACCTTGTAGTGTAGCGGTGGTGTGTGGGTGAGTGGTGTTTATGTAGGGGAGTCCGGGACGTGAGAACAGGTGCAGGTGATTAGTATGTGGGTGATGAGGAGCGAGGCAGGTTGTGTGCTCTGGAGGCAAGGCTGGAAGGGGGCGTGACAGTACCCCCCCTCGAAGGGCTCGTGCCGGCGGGAGCGTGGCGGGAGCCGGAGGACCGGAGGGGAGCTGAGGATGTGCGTGGGCGACCGCGCGGGCGGGGCGCCGGTCGGTCAGGATGCGCAGCGTGGAAGTCCTGGGTGAGAAGGGGGTCCAGGACGTCCTTCGCGTCCACCCAGCAGTTCTCCTCAGGGCCGTAGCCCTCCCACTCCACCAGATATTGAAGACGTGCCCCGCGCCGGCGAGAGTCCAGGAGGCGGTGGACCGTGTACGTGGAAGCCCCCGATGGGTCGGTCGGCGGAGGCTGGTCAGCCGGCGAAGAGTCCGCCAACGGACCGGGGACCCAGGGCTTCAAGTGCGCAACATGGAAGGTAGGAGAGATGCGTAAGTGGACAGGCAGTTGTAAACGATAGGTGACTTCATTGATCTGACGAACTACTTTATATGGTCCCAGAAAAACGGGGAGATAAAGGGGTACTTTCCTGTGGTTGGCGCAGTCCCCGGACCAACAGCCAGACGCGATCTCCTGGTTGGAAGGTGGGGGCAGCGCGGCGGTGCCGGTCGGCGTGCCTCTTGTACCGGCGGATGGCCTTGTCGACGCGGTGATGGACCTGGCACCAGATGTCGTCGCTGCGCTGGAACCAGTCATCGACGGCCGGGGAGTCAGAGGGCGAGGAATCCCAGGGCACGAAAGGAGGCTGGAAACCAAGAACACACTGGAATGGCGTGAGGCCGGTGGAGGAGTGGCGCAGTGAGTTCTGGGCTATCTCGGCCCATGGGAGAAAACTGGGGCCCAGTCGTGCGGATTGTGGATGCAGTAGCACCGGAGGAATTTCTTCAACTCCTGGTTGACTCGCTCGCATTGTCCGTTGGTCTGCGGGTGGTACCCGGAGGAGAGGCTGACGGAGGCACCCAGCTTTGCCATGAATGCCCGCCATAACCGCTGAGGAGAAACTGGGGTCCGCGGTCGGACAGGACGTCCTCACGGGATGCCGAAAACGCGGAAGACGTGTTCGAACAGTAGCTCCGCTGTTTGTAGTGCAGAGGGGAATCTTCGGCAGGGGAACGAAGCGTACCGTGCGGGAAAAGCGGTCTCGACCACGGAGAGGATGGCGGTGAATCCGTGTGAGAGGGGAAGATCCGTGACGAAGTCGAGCGCTATGTGTGCGACCAGGGTCGTTCCGGCATGGGCCAATGGATGAAGCAGGCCCGAGGGGAGAGTGCGAGGAGTCTTGGCCTGTGCGCAGACACTGCAGGGATGAGACGTAGTCGTGCACGTCTTTGCGCATGCCTTCCCTCCAGTACCGCGTCGTCAGGGAGCTGATGGGTGCGTGTCTCTCCGGGGGGTGGCCAGAACACAGAGAGAGATGGCCCAGGCAAGGAGGCGGCTGCGGAGGGTCGGAGGCAACGAACTTCTTACCCGGCGGGCACTTGGGTGGAACGCGCATTTGGGAAAGCATGTCATCCAGCTCGCGCTCGAAGTCCCAGGTGATGGCGCGATGGCGCAGGAGGCCGGGGGAGGAATGGTCTTTGGTGTGTGTCCGGGGCGAGTGGCTCGAGATCGAGGCTGCGAGATAGAGCGTCCGCTTGACGTTCTTCGTTCCCGGACGGTAGGTGATAGAGAACGTGAAAAGCGGGAGAAAAAGAGACCAACGGGCCTGGCGAGCGTTGAGGCGCTTGGCAGAACGGAGGTATTCCAAGTTTTTGTGGTCGGTTAGGATAGCGAAAGGGGTGGTCGGGAGCCCTCGAGCCAATGCCTCCATTCTTCCAGGGCCAGCTTGATGGCCCGCAGTTCGCGGTCCCCCACGTCGTAGTTGCGCTCAGCCGGTGTGAGTTTGCGTGAAAAGAAGGTTCGCAGCTTGGGTGGATCTCCGAGACGTTGGGAGAGGAGGACGGCACCAACCCCTATGGACGAGGCGTCGACTTCCAGGATGAAAGGGCGGTCTGGGTCGGGATGTCCAAGAACGGGAGCGCAGGTGAAGGCTGTTTTGAGCGCGTTGAAGGCTCGTTCAGCATCCTGAGACCAGCGGAGAGAGCGGGGTTTGTCCCGCAGAAGTGCGGTGAGGGGCGCCACCGTGCGGCTGAAGTGCCTGATAAAGCGGCGATAGAAATTCGCGAAACCTAGGAATCGCTGCAGTTGCTTGATGGTGGTTGGCGTGGGCCAGTCCGGGGAAATAACATAGCCCAGGTAACGCACGGTCTGAGAATGGAACTCACACTTCTCTGCCTTCACGCGAAGGTGGTGGTGGTGCAGCCTGGTGAGCACCTGGCGGACATGGGAGACGTGAGTGGCGTAATCCGGTGAGTATACCAATATGTCATCCAGGTAGACGACAACGAACCTGCCCAACATGTCCCGAAGCACGTCGTTCATGAACGCCTGGAAGAAAGACGGAGCGTTGGCCAGGCCAAAGGGCATCACCAGATACTCATAGTGCCCGGTGCTGGTGCTGAAAGCCGTCTTCCATTCATCGCCCTCTCTGACACGGACCAGGTTGTAGGCATTCCTGAGGTCTAACTTGGTGTACCAGTGCGCCGTGCGGAGTTGTTCAAATGATGAGGGCACCAGCGGAAGCGGGTAGGCATACCTGCGCGAGATTTGGTTGAGTCCACGGTAGTCGATACAGGGCCTGAGGCCGCCGTCCCACTTGGGCACAAAGAAGAACCCTGCTGAGATGGGGGAGGTGGATGGACGGATGAAGCCGAGGTCGAGGTATTCAGAGATGTAATCCGTCATTGCTTGTTCTTCGGCCGCCGAGAGGGGATACAGACGAGCTTTGGGAAGTGGTGCGTCCGGAATGAGGTCAATGGCGCAGTCGTACGGGCGATGCGGAGGAAGAGGAGCAGGCGTGCCTGACGCGAAGATCGAAGCCAGATCCCTGTAGTCGTTAGGCACGTTATCCGGGAGAGTCGCGGGTCCCAAGAGGGTGTTGAGCTGAAGGGCAGGACGAAGCAGACAGTGGTCTTGGCACCAGGGTGACCAGCGGACGAGTTCCCGGGCGGACCACGAGATGAGAGGGTCGTGACGGCGGAGCCAAGGGAGTCCCAGGATGATGGGGTAGGCGAGGGAACACACGGGCAACAGAGTGATGGACTCCTGGTGGGTGGCGCTGGTGAGCAGGCGGAGAGGAGAGGTAGCGCGGGTGATCAGTCCCTGTCCGAGCGGACGTCCGTCAGCCGCTGTAACCCGGCGTTCGACCGGGAGAGAAGTGCAGGGGATCTTCCACTTGGAGACGAGATGGTCGGAGATGAAGTTCCCCTGGGCGCCAGAGTCGATCAGAGCTACGAGAGAAACATCCGTATGAGCGAGCCGCAAGAGAACTGGTAGGGTGAATGAGGTATCGAGAGGGGATCGACTCACCCGGGTTGTGCGTGCCGGATCTCTGGCACGCGTGTGGGTTGATCCTGCGGATGGAGCGAGGTCACAGGCGGGACGGAGATGGCGATCCGAGCCGCAGTAGCAGCAAAGGCCCTGCTCGAAGCGGCGCCGGCGTTCCTCGGACGACAGGTGGGTGCGAGCAAGCTCCATGGGTTCCGCCGGAGGCGATGGATCACGGGAGTCAGAGGGAGGAACCCGGGGAGCGGGGCGAGGAGCGGAGGTTGATCGAGGAGTGAGAAGCTGGTCCAGTCGAATGGTGAGGGTGATCAAGTCCTCCAGAGAAAGATCGAGGTCACGCCCGGCCAGTTCTCTCCTGGCTCGGGGCGCAGGCCTTGGTAGTAGAACGCGGAGAGTAAAGCAGGGGTGTTTCCACCCGCTTTGAGCCGCCAGGGTGCGGAAGTGGAGCGCGTAGTCGGCAGCAGAGCGGCGTCCCTGGCGTAGAGTGAGAAGGACCTCTCCTGTGGATCTTCCCTCACGGGGATGCTGAAAC
This sequence comes from Ancistrus triradiatus, assembly GCA_025084515.1. Classification (NCBI taxonomy): domain Eukaryota; kingdom Metazoa; phylum Chordata; class Actinopteri; order Siluriformes; family Loricariidae; genus Ancistrus; species Ancistrus triradiatus. The sequence continues at coordinate 173,901 of JAJAGP010001483.1, forward strand.
ACAGCACGAAAAACGGTGACGAAGCGATCGTACTCACGGGTCTCTTCCCCTTGTTGGTTCCAGACGGCGGTGGCCCAGTCCAGGGCTCTACCGGAGAGGAGGGAGATCACCAGGGCGATGCGAGCCGCATCGGATTCCGGGGGAGAGTGGACGAAATAGAGGCCGCATTGGACGAGAAAGCCCTCGCAGCGTTCCGGGTCTCCGCCATACGTCCCTGGGAGAGCGATCCTGTACGCCGCGTGAGGAGCCCGAGGCAGGCTAGGAGGGAGCGGGACTGAGGCTGGCGGTGCCATGGCAGACGGCGTCAGCTGGGACACACGCTGGGTGAGGTCGCTGACCGATGGGACCAGCGCGTTAAGCGACCGCTGGTTGTCCGCCAACAACGAGACCGCCCGAGCCACTTCCTGGAGCTGGGAGCGGAGTTCGGCGAGCTGCTCCGCCATGGTCGAGGTGGGTTCGGGCCCACTGGCTGCTGTCTCCATTTCTGGCTACACTAACTGTAACGGCGAGTGTGGACGGGAGACAGACGCAGGCAGTGAGGTTCAGTAAACAGACTTTTTATTTCAACTGAATGGAGTTGGCTGCAAAGGGGTTTTTGCAGGAGCTAGTTGTACGCGGTAGATACCTTGTAGTGTAGCGGTGGTGTGTGGGTGAGTGGTGTTTATGTAGGGGAGTCCGGGACGTGAGAACAAGTGCAGGTGATTAGTATGTGGGTGATGAGGAGCGAGGCAGGTTGCGTGCTCTGGAGGCAAGGCTGGAAGGGGGCGTGACAAAAGGGGAATGCAATCTTTTGAAACGTAAAAAGAATTATTTTATGTCTATAATTTGCACAAGTTCTTTCAATGCATATTGTTATATTATTTAAAAGTACTGTTGTTATGTTTTCGCCTATAAAAAAAACAGGCAAACCATGTAAAAAAAAATAAATAAATAAAGGGATATTAGGACCCAATTGCAGTTAGGTCCAGATGGAAATGGTGAACCAAAAATACAAGAAATAATAAGGATGTATGTGTAGGGATATTCACATGCTCACACACAAAAAATGAAGCTAATGCTACACCTGATTTAAGGCTGGCAGTTGGGGATTGAACCCTGATCACTGACATCAGGGTCCAGAGATCTAGCGTAGCACCACGATAGGTCTGATTCTTGTGCGAGCTGAAAAATAAATAAGAAGCCCAAAAGCAAGCGCCACGTAGCACAGACTCAAAAATAAAACAACTCCTTTATCGACAAAATAAAAGGAGAAGAAGCCAAGCCACTAGCAGCGTTTCGAAGTGCCATGGCAGGCGAGAACCAAAAACTAAACTAAAGAAAACAGAAGTTGAAAGCACTTTGTGTAATACACACTTGGAATATGCTCTAAGCATAGCTCGGGTCGGAGCATGCACAGCACGTCAAGATCCCAAGCGGAGCCAGGCGGGGCGTGTCACGGGACTGCTTCGACACCGTGACGCAGAAGGAGAGGAGCGAGACTGAAAAAAGCAGCGCAGTGTTCATCACAATAAGAGCGCAATCGCATGGGGTGCCAATTCCCCGATTGTTGAGAAGGGGGTTGCTTAAATAACAGGCAACCAGTAAAAGAAAAGAGGGAGGCACGAACCGTCGCGAGGATTTGGGGAACGCCACCAGGGGCAATGGGGAGAATGGACGATGGACGATGAGTATTAATGGCAGGATCTGTCCCTACGCTAGCAAACTAAACCCTGACGTTACCTCTGGCCTCCTGACCGTATCGTAACTGCGATTCTACAAAATCGCAGTCTACTGTTATCCCTCTACCATATGAGGGTGATGTCTCACAAGCTTCTGCCTCATGTGAAGCGAGAGGATGCGGCATGATATTCTCCCAATCCTCTTCTGGATCATCCATATGCTCTTTGGCAAACTTCAGACGGGCCTGGACATGTACTGGTTTAAGCAGGGTGGCACTGCAGGATCCGAGTCCCTCTCGGTGTAGTGTGTTACTGATAGTAGCCTTTGTTACTTTGGTCTCAGCTCTCTGCAGGTCATTCATCAGGTCCCTCCGTGTAGTTCTGGGATTTTTGCTCACCGTTCTGATGATCATTTTGACCCCACGGGATGAGATCTTGCGTGGGGCGAGGGAGATTATCAATGGTCTTGTATGTCTTCCATTTTCTTACAATTGCTCCCACAGTTGATTTACACAGGTAACAAGTGGAGGACAGAAGAGCTTCTTAAAGAAGAAGTTACAGGTATGTGAGAGCCAGAAATTTTGCTTGTTTGTGGGTGACCAAATACTTATTTTCCACCATGATTTACATTTAAATTCTTTAAAAATTCTACAATGTCATTTCCTGTATTTATTTTTTTTCTTATTTTGTCTCTCATAGTTGAATTGTACCTATGATGAAAATTACAGACTTCTCTCATCTTTCTAAGTAGGAGAACTTGCACAATCAGTGGCTGACTAAATACTTTTTTGCCCCACTGTACATTCATTCTTGCATTTCAGGCCTGCAATACATTCCAAATAAAGTGGGGGCAGGGCCAAATAGTGCTAATAATGAGGTAAAATGTACCTCAAAGAATGTAAGTGATTTGCAGATTGCTGCCTCAACAGTGCATAATATCATTAAACGAATCAAGGAATCTGGAGGAATTTCAGGGTGTGAAGGGCAGACATGCAAGCCTAAACTGAACACCTGTAATCTCCGATCCCTCAGACGGCCCAACATCAACAACCATCACTCATCAATAGCTGAAATAACCACATGAGCAAGGAATTAGAAGCAGCATTAACTTCTCTGAGCTCGGAGGCATCTGGAATGGACCATCAGACAGTGAAAATGTGTGTTTTAGTCAGATGAATCATTATTCTAGATGTGCTCTGGACCAAAGACAGAAAGCACCATCCAGACTGTTATCAGCAACAAGTCCAAAAACCAGACTCTGTCATGGTATGCGGTTGTGTCAGGGCCCTCGGCAAAGGTCATTTACACTTCTGTGATGGCAGCATTAATGCAGAAAAGTAAACTGAGATTTTAGAGCAACATAAGCTGCCTTCAAATTAAAAATGCAACAATGACAACGCATACTGTTGCACACCTTAAAACATGTTTGCAGGAGGAATGGGACAAAATAACACCTGAATAACTTAATCGCTTGGTTTCCTGGGTGCCAAAATATCTGTTAAGTGTCAGCTATTGCAACATTTTTTAAAAATGAGTTTTAAGTCTGAAATGCAGGAATGGATGTTTATTAACAAATGAAATTAAGTTGACCAGACAAAACATGAAATATCTTGAGTTCATAATGTCTGCAATGATTCAAATGTAATGAATATTGTGTGTGTGTGTGTGTGTGTGTGTGTGTGTGTGTGTGTGTGTGTGTGTGTGTGTGTGTGTATGTGTGTGTTTTTTTTATTGCAATTTCCATACTGTCCCAACTTTTTCTGAATTGGGCCATAGAATTTAAATATGTAACTAAATATTAATAATTTATTAATAATTTATAAATTATGTGTTGTAACGACCTGTTGCAGCTTTTCAGGAAAAAGATACTAGGTCATGTAGTTGCTTAAGCTAGTCAACAGCTAGTATAAAATGTTCTTTCGATAAGTATAAATGGTAATGTCACTGAATAAACCTACTCTATGATCAGGAGGTATACATGATTAATTTATTCAAATTTTCAGACTTCAAAATCTTACTCTTCAGCATCCTCTGAGCACTGATGAAGGATTAGAGGATGACTAACACAAACTGTGCAGCAACAGATGAGCTACTGTCTCTGACCTTACATCTACAAGGTGGAGCGACATGGTAAATGTCTCTTATCGTGTGGCCAGTGAGTGAACAGTGTTTTAAAACTCCAGCAGCACTGCTGTGAATAATCTAATCGTACCAACATAACACACACTAACACACCACCATCAGTATCGCTGCAGTGCTGAGAATGAGCTACCACTCAAATAATACCTGATCTGTGGTGGTTCTGTGGGCTTCCTGACCATTAGAGAACAGAGTAAAGGGGACTAAGAAAGTATGTAGAGAAACAGATGGACTACAGTCTGTAATTGTAGAATGACAAAGAAAAAATGACCACTTAAATGTAAATAAAGAATAAGCATAATATAAATTGAAAAATATATAATGTCTAAGACTTATGCACAGTACTATGAGTTTTTTGTTGATGCAGTAAATGGTATTTAAAGAACCCCGCTTTAATATGACCTCAGAACCTTCTAATTCATAGTCCAGAGCCTTAACCACTGAGCCGCAAATGCAAGACGACACACATATGTGACATGGATTCATCACAACTGTGACTTTCAATTTAGATGAGCAGGTAAGGGTTAATTTTCTTGCTCGAGGGCCCAAAGTTTAGCAGAGACAGTATTTGAATTCACATCCATCTGATTAAAAGTCCAGGGCCTTGTCCCAGAATTCATTCGAATTTACACCAGTGCATTGCAGCATTCCATAACTGCACCACCCGACTTTCATGTTGCAATCCCAGCCCGAGGTACGAAACCATGTCCTCAGGAACTGCTGTATCCAGCAGCAGGCTGTTATCTCTAAGCCACAGGAGCTTTAAGAATTAAGATCTTTAACCACTAAGTCGCAAGTGTATGTGGTGCAAATCTTAAAGGTTATATAACAAACCTTACAAAAGAAAAGGGTTGAAGTAGAAGTCCTGTAGTCATTCCAATTGGCAAAGAAGCTTCAAATCTTTTAGAGATTTCTTAAACTTCAAGCAGTTTACAGATTAAACAGGAGTGCTATCAACAGGGTAATGTGATGTGGCACTGACAAGGGCATTAAGAATTTTAATTAGAATTGAAATTAGAATTTTCTATGTTTCTGCATAAATATATTTTCAGACATATTTTCACATATAAGTCCTAAAAGTAGATAAAGAGAACCCAGTTAAACAAATAAGACAAAAATATTATACTTGGTCATTTATTTATTGAGGAAAATGATCCAATATTACATATTAGTGAGTGGAAAAAGTATGTGAACGTCTAGGATTAGCAGTTAATTTGAAGGTGAAATTAGAGTCAGGTGATTTCAATCAATGGGATGACAATCAGGTGTGAGTGGACACCCTGTTTTATTTAAAGAACTGTGATCTATCAATGTTTGCTTTTCACAACACATGTTTGTGGAAGTGTATCATGGCACGAACAAAGTAGATTTCTGAGGACCTCAGAAAGAAAGTTATTGATGCTCATCAGGCTGGAATAAGTTACAAAACTATCTCTAAAAAGTTTTGACTCCACCAATCCACAGTCAGACAGATTGTGTACAAATGGAGGAAATTCAAGATCATTGTTACTCTCCCCAGGAGTGGTCGTCCAACAAAGATCACTCGAAGAGCAATGTTCATGAGTCCACTATAAGAAGAACACTGAACAACAATTGTGTGCATGGCAGAGTTGCAAGGAGAAAGCCACTGCTCTCCAAAAAGAACATTGCTGCTCTTCTGCAGTTTGTTAAAGATCATGTGGACAAGCCAGAAGGCTATTGGAAGAATGTTTGGTGGATGGATGAGACCAAAATAGAACTTCTTGGTTTAAAAAGAAAAGCGTTGTATTTGGAGAAAGGAAAACACTGCATTCCAGCATAAGAACCTTATCCCATCTGTGAAACATGGTGGTGGTAGTATCATGGTTTGGGCCTGTTCCTGTTTTGCTGCATCTGGGCCAGGACGGCTTGCCGTCATTGATGGAACAATGAATTCTTAATTATATCAGAGAATTCTAAAGGAAAATGTCAGGATATCTGTCCATGAGCTGAATCTCAAGAGAAGGTGGGTCATGCAGCAAGACAATGAACCTAGGCACACAAGTTGTTCTACCAAAGAATGGTTAAAGAATAATAAAGTTAATGTTTTGGAACTGCACAGGGGAGTCACACCAGATACTGTTAAGGTTCACATCCGTTTGCCACTCACTAATTTGTAATGTTATACTGTAATATGACACACTCAGTTGACAGACATTGAGAAAATTTTGAAACATCATTGGGACTGAAAGGAAAAGGATGGTCGTTTTGACAAATTGCCTGTTATCCAGGCCATTCTGATCTAGCTAACCTGGTGTTGGGTATGCATGAGGGCATGCACACACACACACACCGGACAGGCTCCTGACGGCCCAGTTACATCGTTTGATCCACCAACAAACATGAGCAGCTCTCAGTTTTATTGTCCAGCAGCCAGGCACAGGTGGTACCAAAACTACACCCTCCTGTCTCTGCCTGGTTCCAGGTGCTTAACAGAGGGAAATTTGTTGTCACGGCACCCATTCCATGTCCTGCCACGTTTGCAGTGGTGTCATGAACAAAAAACCCGGACTGCTATGAACTGGAACCCTATTGTCTTTAGCAAGGAATCCAGGTTCTATTTGGGATCCGACAACGGTCGGATTTGAGTAGTGACACCTCGTGGTGAGCGCTTCAGTCCTGCCTTTTCTGTGGAGTGACACACTGCCCCAACTGTTGGTGTGATGGATGATGATCTACAGGTCCAGCTACAACATCTGTGGGCAAATGTACCACAGAAAACCATACGGAACCTGCTTGCCTCCAATGCCCAATCGTATCTCATCTTGTATCCAGGCTAGAGGTAGCCCAGTTGGTAACCTTTCAATTGTACAGTTTTTCCCAATAAGCGTATCCCTCCACTCTAATACTGTAATCATATTCATAATAATATAAAGTTAAATAGTATAAAGTTATTATGAATCATAGATTCCAACAACACCTCCTTGGTGAGCTTTTTTTGTCAATGGGTATATGTAAAAATGCATAAAACATGTTGGAAGTTGTGTTTCATTTGTTTCTTTAACATTGAATCAGCATCAATGGCTATTCACAAAAGGAGTAAGGTTACATCGATTCTAGTCAGACACCATATTGGGCCAATTTAGAGCAACCAGTTATCCTAATGCATGTCTTTGGAATTTGGGAGGAAACCGGAGTAGCAGTAGTAAAGCCACCTGCACAAAGAGAAGATCTGCAAACTCCACACAGGTGGAGTCCAAAGTCAGGACTGAAGCAGGGATCTGTGGAGCTGTTGGAACATGAAGGCTGTGACTAAAGTAAACATATGAATACAAACAAGCTAATCACAAGTCACTGCTTGGAAAGAAGTCCTTGGTCTTTTCAGGCATGTTTCACAACAGTGATTAAGCTACTCAGCCACCCAGAATGACAGTAGTCGATATAAAAGGCACTATATTAGGCCATTAGGGGGCCACATGAGGTTGTAAATGCACTGTTTGGAAGACGTTCTTCCAAGCAAATGATTTGTTAAAACATTTATCCTCATAAGCATCTAATTGCCTAATCTTTCACTCTACTGTTTTGAGTGTATGAACAGTTGAAAATACTTTCTGATTCAGACAGGTACGTATCAAACAAAAAGATGGTGCACTCGTTCCCATAGCAACGTGGTGCAGCAAATCTGCCTGACCACGTCAGAGATTAGACTCATTATGATTCCTAGAGCTTATGAACTTTAAGGAAACTCCACAGGTTGTAAATGGATAAATGTAATACATTAATTATTACCGATTTGATTGAATTAAGCTAGACACCTAAAACGACTTAACTCGAAGATATTACCTTAAGGAGTATAATATGTGGGCATCATGGTGGCACAATGATTAGTGCCGCCACCTCACAGCCCTACCCGGCAGCTGCCTGTGTGGAGTTTGTATGTTCTCCCCTTGTTTGCACAGGTTTCCTTTTTCAGTACTTGTGATTTCATCCTAAATCCCACAGACAATGTTCATCTCTAAAAACTTTCAGTGTGTGTGTGTGTGTGTGTGTGTGTGTGTGTGTGTGTGTGTGTGCCCTGCAATGGACCGATAAATTAATACATTATAATGAGTTTTTGTGTTTTTTAAATGATATTGTAAAACACTCAAGTGGTTGAGATTTTGAATTTATAATGTGAACGTGAACATGCATATATGGCCTGTTCAATTTGTGCAAACAAAGCTCTTTGCATAAAAATAGCAGCCCTTTTACAGAAGCATTACACTGCAGTTTCAAGTCAAAGCATAAAATGGGAAGGCGTAAGTATACAAGGAGTCAGCTGAAATCAGTGCCACATGTCTTCTATGAATAATTTAATGGCATTTTGGTGTAAATGGCTGGTTCAGTCACGCAGATATATTAGATAGGTGTTTGCGCTCTCTCTCTCTCTCTCTCTCTCTCTCTCTCTCGCCGTGACTGCTTTCTTTCTATCTCTACACAAAATGCTTATTTTGGGTTGATTTGAGTTCTACAGAAAGGGATAGTACCATATCTGACTAATATAATGCTACAATGAGTAAGCATATGAATACAAACAAATGTACAACCACCATAACATAGGTAACGCCCATCATAAAGTCAATTGCTAAACTGCCAATAAAAAAGATAAATGATACTGCAAGTACACCACACAGACAAAAGACAGGGACAGGCATGACTAGTGCCAAAACATGTAACCCACCACACCCCTTACCTCACACCCCAACTTTACAATCCATCACTTCCAAGGAAGTACACAGCCTTATAAAAAATTGTAACATAGGAAAAGCTGCCAGACCAGACCACACCTATAGTTCTACAGCCCTACATCAGAAAAAGGTGTATGTGAGAGTATGGGAAATGCAAATTTAAAACAAAATTACTTTAACATTTATTTCACTGCAGACACTATGAACCCAAGATGTTTTGTCTGGTCAGCTTTATTTCATTTGCTAATATACTGTACTGTGCAAAAGTTGTAACACGTTGTAGTTCTACAATTACAGACTGTAGTCCATCTGTTTCTCTACACACTTTGTTAGCCTCCTTTACTCTGTTTTCTAATGGTCAGGAAGCCCACAGGACCACCACAAATCAGGTACTATTTGGGTGGTGGATCATTCTCAGCACTGCAGTGTCACTGACGTGATGGTGGTGTGTTAGTGTGTGTTGCACTGATACAAGTGAATCAAATATTGCAGTGCTGCTGGAGTTTTAAACCACCTCAGTGTCAATGCTGGACTGAAAAATGCACCAGCCAAAAATGTTCAGCCATAGCAGCATCCTGTGAGCACTGATGAAGGATTAGAGGATAACTAACACAAACTGTGCAGCAACAGATGAGCTACTGTCCCTGACTTACATCTACAAGGTAGAGCAATAGAGTGAATGTCTCTAATAAAGTGGGCAGTGAATGAACAGAGTTTTAAAAATCCAGCAGAACTGCTGTGTCTGATCCACTCATACCAGCTCAACACACAGTAACACACCACCACCACCACACCAGTCACAGCAGTGCTGAGAATGATCCAGTGATCCAACACCCAAATAATATCTGACTGTGTTGGTCCTGTGGGGGTCCTGACCATTCGAGAACATAGTAAAAGGACTAACAAAGAATGCAGAGAAACAGATTGTCTGTAATTGTAGAACTGCAATGAGCACTGACCACTAATGTGAAAAAAAGAATAAGCAGAATATAAACTGGAAAATATAGAATGCCTAAGATCTTTGCACCATACTGTACATCCATGCCTACATTTCAGACCTGCAACAATAAAAGTTGTTAAAGCATTTACCACTTTGTAATGTTGCAATTCCTTCTCACAACACTTAAAAATAATTTTGGCCCTGAGGATACCAAGGGAGGAAGTGTTATTGTGTCCCATTCTTCCTGCAAACATGTCTTAAGGTGTGTACAAGGTTTTCATTGTTGCATTGCAAATATCTTGTGTTCATAATGTTTCCAATTAAATGAAAGTAAATGTAAAGTAAATGTAAGGTACACTCTGTTTTTTGTTGTTGTTGTTTTATTTGCATTTTCCATACTCATACTGTCCATTTTTCTGATTTGGGGTTGTACAATCCACCACTGTGCTCACCAACTGGAAGAAATCTCTGGACTTTATTCCAGGCTGCTATGAGTCTGCCACTCTCACTCTGGTCCCGAAAAAAGCCAAGCTCACTGGCGTTAATAACTACAGCACAATTTCCTTAATTTCTGTTCTGATGAAGTCGTTTGAGTACCACATCCTACTAAATGAATAAAGTCACAGACTGCATTACCCTTAGCATTTTGCATACCGAGTCAACAGGTCCCTGTTACATCCACAAACACCTGGATATGCCTGGGGTATTCTGTATGTCCACTTACTTACAAGAGGTGATACGCCTAACAACCTGGTGCAGCCAAAACTATTTGGACCTTGATAAATAGAAGGCACAGGAGATCATTGTTCATTGTCACTGGCAACAGGAACTGGAACTCTGTCAGCAAAAGACCTCACCAAAATAGAAGTAGGCTATAAACCAGGGTGGCTCAGCATTGGGAACCAGTGTTTTATCTATTGAGCCCCCAGGTATTGTCCCTGTTCATAAATGGTCAGAATTGTTCTTTTGCATTGTTGGTGTCTAGAAAGTCCAGCAGAATTTCTAGCACCCTTAGAAGTTCAGGCTGTTCTTTATACATTTTGCCTTGCCAGAGGCTCCTAAGTGCTCCTGTGGGCAGTGGTTGGATCAGTTGTATCATGTGATGGCAACCAAGTGTGCCATAGTCACTTCGTAGTTTAGATACTTTGCACATAGTATTCATTTTAAATAATAACATTAATTAAAAGACAATATGAAAACCTTAGTACAGTACTTTACTGAACACAACATTAATGTTTATCTTTGTATCTTTTATAAACTTGACACACTTACTGAAAACTAAAACATTACCATGTTGCTTTCTGCCTGCGTTTCTCTTTTGCCACAAGTGTTTGCTCGTATTAGTTTTCTGTCATTCAGATGTGAATTAGATGCATATAAGACTGATTTTTATTTCCTATTATATTTCTTAAGAACTCTGATGTTAAAGCAAAGGGACGTCGATTGGAAGGATGATAAATGACAATACCTGTACAAAGACGATTCAGCAGCGATTCTTTTTCATGTGAAAGGTAAAAAAGCAAAGAAAAAAAATAAATATGAATACTGTTTTCATTATTAAGTCAATCTTAGCATCGTATATAACGTTTAATGCAGCTTCTGTTGATCAAGACAGTCCCGTGCCTAGCTGAAAAAATAAAGAAAAAAACTATTGCTATAGAAACTAACACTGCAAAGTCTTCAGCTTCATCTGACAATAGGAGCCGACTGGGGGGGATTGGGGGTGGGGGGGATTTATGGGGGGTGGTGAAGCAAATCACCCAAATTCAACAGGGAAATGGCTCACTGATGAATCTTCTTTTCCCCAAAACTTTTCCCCAAGAAAGAGAATGTGAGAAGACTATATGAGACAGAGAAAATAGCAAAAATGGCCAGGAATACAGACAGCAATAGAATGCAGATTATTGGAGGTACCATGCGAGGTACAGTGATTATCATCCAGGCAGGTCACCTTGACTTCAGGTCACATTCTTCTCTACTCTGACAGAGGCGATGACAATGGAATGTACATGTTGACCAAGCAAGCAAATGTAAATTGATGTATGGTGGAATGAAAACTAGTCTGCAAGAGAATTCTGAAAGCATGACACCACTTTAAATCTAAAACATGGCCATCATACTGTGCTTCGCACCAACAAGCAAACCAAGAGGCCAGGAATGGCTTCTATGAGCAGCTACAGAATGTAATAGTGGAAACAACTGCCAGGGACATTGTATGAGAGGCTGTTTAGGCCATTATACACACACACTACCATACTCTGTCACAATCACCATCAAGCCTCTCTCACACACACACTCTCATACTCTCTCACACTCACTATCAAACCTCTCACACATACTATTATACTCACTCACACACACTATCATACTCTCTCACACACACTATCATACTCTCTCACATTCACTATTAAACTCTCTTACATTCACTATCAAGAATGCCTAATAGTTTGATAGTGTGTGTGTGAGAGAGGTTTGATAGTGAGTGTGAGAGGGTATGGCAGTGTGTGTGTGAGAGGTTTGATGGTGAGTGTGAGAGAGTATGACAGTGTGTGTGAGAGGTAAGTTTGAATAATGGCCTAAACGGCCTCTCATAACATTGTCACCATCCTTCACAGATTCAGTGTTACAGTGGGGAGTAACAGACAGGCAGAGAGCTCATCACAGGAAAAGATGGACTGGGGACTATAAATGGTGAACTCTTTGTGGATTTCTGTTAGCCATTTCCCCCACTAAAGAATATACAAACTGACTCGTGTCCCCAGATTCAAAGATAGAGAGCCAGATCGACCACCTGGCCATATTTCACCAATGGGATGAGGACGCTTCTAGATGTGAGGATGTGCTGATTTTGGATCAGACCACATTCTGACCATTGGGAAGGGTCAGATTCAAGAAAACCAGTATACAACAACACCTCAAACTGATGACATAGCATAAGGTGTTTGCTTTATCTCTGGTAACAGACTCCAAGCACATCTGGAGAATGGTTATTTGGAAATGCAGCTGAGATTTAGTAAGAAAGAATTCAACAACTGGGTTTCTGAAGACACAGTAAATTAGATCAAGGGGAGGAAAGTCACTGAGCAGTTCTTATGCAACTCCAGAAACAAAACACTGAAACAGCAGACCCAACAAGTGTACAATCAGAAGAATAAAGAAAGCCAGAAAGGAATAGGTAAAAGGATAGAGAGATAGAGAGATAAAAGGAATGATTGAGAAACTATCAACAGAGGCAGAAGAGGCAGTATAGAGAGTCATGAGATGAAGACCTTGTATGATATCCCATGTCAGCTGTCAGGTATGGGGCTAAGTAGCACGGCGGGTTCAGGTATGGAATCAAGTGGCATAGCGGGCCTCTGTACTGAGCTACCATGCTCAGATATGGAGCTAACGAATTCAGATACGGAGCTAACATGCTTGGTTATGAAACTAAGGGGTGCAGCGTGCTCAGACACAGAACCAGGCAACGCCAACGGAACACGGAACTAATGAACTCAGGTACAGCATCAACGTGCTCAGATACGAAACCAACGGGCGCGGCGGACTCAAACACAGAGCCAGGCGGCGCTAACGATTCCAACTCGGAATCAATGAACTCAGGTACAGAATCATCATGTTTTGATACGAAACCAGAAGGCGCGACGCACTCAGATACAGAACTATACAATGCTAACAATTCAGACACAGAATCAACAAACTTAGGATCGAGGGCAACATGCTCGACTACGTAACCAGAAGGCGCGGCCCGCTCGGATATGGAACTATACAAGGTTAACTATTCAGACACGGAACTAACAAATTCAAGATCGGAGCTAACATGCTCGACTACGGAACCAGAAGGTGCGGCATGCTCAGATACGGAATTATACAAAGCTAACAATTCAGAAACAGAACCAACAAATTCAGGTACAGCAACAACATGCTCTGATACGGAACTAAAGGGCTCAGTTACGGGGCCAAGCGGCGATTTGGACCTCTGTACTGAGCAGCCCTGTTTAGATACAGAGCTTGTCAATGCTAATGGATCAGGTACTGAGCTAACGTGCTCAAATGCGGAGCTAGGGTGCTCAACAACGAGGCTAACTGGACTAAATACCAGGTTATCAAGCGCTAGCTACAGGGTGCTAGCTGCTCATCTACTGAGCTAGCGTGCTGAAAAACGGAGCTAACTGGCCTAAATACAAGGTTACCGGACACTAGTGACTCGGATACTGTGCTACTGGGCGCTAAAGACCCTTCGACAGAGCTAACAGGCGCGGCGTGCACAGATATGTGGCTAGTGTACTCAGAAACTTACAGAAACTCAGAAGTTAACATGCTTAACTACAGGGTTATTGGGCGCTAGCATCTTGGATACAGTGCTACGGGGTGCTAACGGCTCTTCAACAGAGCTAACAGGTGCGGCATGCACAGATACATGGCAGCTGTACTTAGATGCAGGACTATATCGCGCTTGTACAGCACCTCTCGGTTGCTGGTGAACTGGAGATCCAGCAAGTTTCCAGTGAACGTGGGCAAATGTGGGCGATTGGAGGACTCTAGCTTGAGAAAACGCTGAGAGAATGCTGAGAGAACTGACGCAAGGATTGCGAGGATCTGGCAACCCAGACTGATCCGCGGTTGCACACAGGACGCCGTTTCGTAGCTGCTAGCAGCTTATTACCTTTGATATATTTTAATTCCCGATCGCATCTGTATCTTATATAAT
>JAJAGP010001484.1:0-36205 GCA_025084515.1 Ancistrus triradiatus
AGACCGTTACTGACAGGAATTGACCGTTGGCCGAGGTGACCGTTATTTTTTAAATCGAGCTCGTGGCGAATGCTTGCTCTATCTCACCATGTAACAATGGCTGTCCACAAAATGGTGTGCTAGTATACTGAACACCACACTTGTATGTACTTTATAGCCTAGTACTTGTGTGTAGTTCGTGCCCATTGGGTACGATAAAAATCCACAGTGTATACTACGAACTATTCTGATTAAACTATGCGGTTTCTTTGTATTGACTGCGTTCCAAATGTTCTACTTGTACACTACATACTACAATATTATACTGGCTGGCCAAAAGAGTCGTTCAGTATGTAGTTGGACCGCCTATTCCACACAGAGTTGCGTTCTTGTTAGGCTGGGTTCTTTTATTGACGATGGAGGAGTCTAACCATTCCAGAAAGTTTTCTCAAGCACATCCCGAAGACTGTCAGTGGGGTTAAGGTCAGAACTCTTTGGTGGCCAGTCTCACAATTTGTGCCCAATCAACCTAGGCATATAGTCATGCCATCAGGGAAGATCCACTGATTGGGTAACCTGGTCATTTGATTGCCCCGTAATGTTGTGCAGCCTAGACTTGTCCAACTGAAGCCACCCCAGACCATAACACTGTCTCTGGAATAGGGTCAGTCTGCCCTCATCAGACCACATGACCTTGCTCCAGAGTCCAATCGATATGAAGCCCTTTTTGGATTAGCCTCACTAACAAATGGTTTTCTTATGGCCGCATGGACATCATTATGCATTAAATAATATTCCTAGAATAAGTCAGTTGGACATCTGGATTTGCATTTTATATACCATGCTGCTGCTGTATACCTTTATATTTACTTCTATATTTATTGTTCCTCTTGAGTGAGATTTTATGCTACTGCTGCTTTAATGTGTGAAAATCTATCTGGGTTAAGTAAAGTGATCCGTCTGTCCTTCACCCCGAGTTAACACTGCCAATTACACCACTGTAAAACGAGACGTCATGATTAGATGTGTCCTCCTAATAATGCCTGGCACTATGTTTAAAAATACAGGCTCTACAACGCATTAACAAGGCATCATGTTCTGTAATAAGAACATTTAATCTCGTCATAGTGATATAGCTTTCACATCCAAAATATCTCATTCTTTTGTTTTCAGAGATGACGGGAATCAAGACGGTAATCTGCGCGTGGGTCTTATAGTGGTCATCTCCTTCTTCTCAGTCATCAGTGTGCTTGCTTTTCCAAATGGTAAGGACCTTCAGCTTTAGTAGGCTGCAGTTCACATATTCAGTATTAGGATCAATCTTACCTCACCTAAGTACGTTAATCGACTGACTTGTTCCTGCACAGGTCCGTTCACGAGACCGCACCCGGCAATATGGAGAATTGTGTTTGGTAAGAATCTAATAGAATCATAGCAACTAACTGAACATTGTTCATTTGGTTTGACCTGTTTGCTTTGCTTTTTAACTTGCGTTCTGGTGTGTTTACGGGTGATTGGCAGGTCTGAGCGTGCTCTACTTCCTGTTCTTGGTCTTCATCATCTTCCTGAACTGGGAGCAGGTGAAGTCGCTGATGTACTGGCTGGACCCAAACCTGCGCTACGCCAAACGCGAGGCCGACATCATGGTACTGAACGTCGTGTCCGTTGTTCCATGTGGTTTTATCTGCTTTATGGTCATCCTCAAGTTTTGTGTGATGGATCACGACATGTTGTCTGTAGGAGTTTTTGATTCTATGTGCGCTTTTTGTCCGACAGGAGTACGCTGTGAACTGTCATGTGATCACGTGGGAGCGGATTCTCAGTCACTTCGACATCTTCGCCTTCAGCCATTTCTGGGGTTGGGGCATGAAGGCCCTGCTGATTCGCAGCTACGGCCTCTGCTGGACCATCAGCATCACCTGGGAGCTCACAGAGGTGAATGTATAAAAATAGGACCTCAAGCCTTATATTTTACATCCACAACTCAAGTTTGGGTTGCCAAATCCTCTTTTGCACTTGATGGTTCTACGTATCTGTTTCTCGCAGCTCTTCTTCATGCACCTGCTGCCCAACTTCGCCGAGTGCTGGTGGGATCAGGTGATTTTGGACATCCTGCTGTGTAACGGCGGCGGGATCTGGCTCGGCATGACCGTGTGCCGCTTCCTGGAGATGCGGACGTACCATTGGGGCAGCATTAAGTGTGTCCGCTTATTTTTGTACTTCCCATGTACATTCAGATCTGATTACAGGTTAAGCTCTGGGTTAGATTAGAGGGTAAGGGAACAGTCTGTTCTCATAGTTGACGTGTCAGATATGGGAGAAATGTTCAGGAGTAGACAAGGGACCTTTCATAAGGGACAGACCCATTCATGGACATCGTTGCCAGATTCACGAAAGTTTCTTAAGAAAGAAAATCTTCTGAAATGTGTGTTTTTTTTTTTTTTTTTTCTTAACTTAACTTTCTTAAAAAATTACGAAAGTTTGTTATTCTTCAAATAACGTCTTAAGAATTTTATTTTTTTGCTTAACTCTCTTCTTAAGAACAATTCTAAGAAGGAGTGGTATTCCTGAACACGTTCTGTTCTTAAATGTTTTCCTAACCGTACCATAGCCTCACACTCGTCTTAGGCTGTACATGGTTTCGGTGTTTTGGCTGAACAGTATGAGTCTTGGCAATGTTTTTTCCTTTGAAGTAAAAATTACTCTAATTTCGAGTGTGTGTGTGTGTGTGTGTGTGTGTGTGTGTAGGGATATCCACACCACCACGGGGAAGATCAAGCGAGCAGTGCTGCAGTTCACCCCCGCCAGCTGGACCTACGTGCGTTGGTTTGACCCCAAGTCGTCCTTCCAGAGGGTGGCTGGAGTTTACCTGTTCATGATCATCTGGCAGGTGAGCGACTTCTCTTAGGAAAGTAAGCACAGCTAACGGAAGCGTTCTCGGTCTGATCTGGCGTTCGTGGTTCATGTTCTTCTCCTCTTTCAGCTGACGGAGCTGAACACGTTCTTCCTGAAGCATATCTTTGTGTTCCCAGCATGCCACGCTCTCAGCTGGGGCCGAATTCTCTTCGTAGGTGTCATCACCGCCCCCACTGTCAGGTTAAGACCCTTTGATATTGCCGATGTACGCGAATCTTCTCACTGATAGGGGCTCTAAGACTGTACGTGTCGTTTTATTTTTCAGTAATTTCGAAGTAAAGAAAATGCACATCTGTAGGGGTGTGTCATAATTTAATAATTTAATTAATAGATTGCTATTGAAAGGCGCTTAAGTACATTTCATATTTATTTGCAACTGTAATGTATCCTGTGCGTACATCTAACCTTCTTTCTGCTTTCTATAAAATTTGATTCTCTACGATATACGATGTATAGTTCTGTGCAAAAGTTTTCAGACAGCCTTTACTGGAAATGCCTGTATCATTTAGCAAATCACCAAAACATGTAGCCTTTCATGTACCGCTCTCTCTCTGTTAATAGGCAGTACTACGCATATCTAACGGACACGCAGTGTAAACGGGTCGGGACTCAGTGCTGGGTGTTTGGGTAAGTCCGTGTTAAAGACACCACGCTTTTATGTGGCGCTTAAAATCTTTGTGAGATCAGTCTAACGTAATCTCTTGATCACTCTGTTTTGTTTTCCTTCCTTTTGGCAACCGATTGATGTAGTTAATGGAACTGAACACGGTCTGAACATGCTTACATGTGTGCCTGCGCGGTTGTGAACCCTGTGTGAGTGCGCGAGTATGTGTACCAGTAGACACAGTAGGTGGCTTGTGGTTGGGTAGGTGCAGGATGTAGCTCGTAGATGCAGTAGTTGTGAACCGAGACCTCCGTGGTTTAGCGCTGGTGGAGTCGACCTGGATGTTTCACATGTTCGCACCTTTAGAGCTGCAGCTTTTACGATTCAGCGTTTAAAAGAAGTTTGCGTTAGGAACCGTGCAGTAAGGGGGGGGGTGCGGTAGAAGAGAACCTCGCGTGGTTACTCGTCAGAAGCGAGTACTCCTGTACATAATAATGTAAGACCAAAAAACAGTCGTTTAAAACACAAATTTTAACATCAAACGGTCAAACCACGCATCTATATATTATTGGGGACCTCCAGTCGCTTATCGCCAAATTGCCAAGTAATTTTCCGGTACGTTTTGCCTCCTTGTTTGTAAACTTGCCATGTTTTTTAGGGCCATTGCCTTTCTCGAGGCCTTGGCGTGTATTAAGTTTGGCCAGGACCTGTTCTCCAAGACGCAGATCCTCTACGTGGTCCTGTGGCTCCTGTGTGTGGTACGTCCTTTATCGTTAGTCGCCGATTTTTCGGTATTTTGGAGCCGTTCTGATCGTAGCCTGTTCCGTGCAGGCCTTCACCACGTTCCTGTGTCTGTACGGGATGGTGTGGTACGCCGAGACCTACGGGCCCAGACGGAAGGTCGGTACAGCTTCGGTTCCTGTTCTCCTCTTCAGCCATCAGCCTACGTTTAGTAATAAATGAAAACTGAATTATGGCGGCGCCAGGCTGAAGAAGGCAACGTCAGTCTTTGGGGTCGTTCTGCGGTTTGTGTGCTTACGTGACGGATAACACGGTTTGTGTGTTGTGCACGTGCGTTTCAGAGTCTGTCGGAGAGCGAGGACGGCGGTTACACCGAAACCGGAGACAGCCTGTGTGTGACGGGTACGTAGGGTGTGTGTGTGTGAGTGTGGGTGAGAAAGCCGCATCTGCTGCTGCGTGTTTAGTGGAACATGTCGTTTGTGATGTGCACGTAAGATAGGTGGGGCGAATCTGAGCGGGTCCAGGCGGTGGGCTTGCAGTTAGAGAGCGATCCCTAGTGGTGCTGCGTAAAAATGACTGGCTGGTGATGATATGGGTTTAAGACGATCCTCCTTCGGATCCTAAAAGGATTGAGCTGTGCGCAGAGGGTTTTTA
Source organism: Ancistrus triradiatus (assembly GCA_025084515.1). Classification (NCBI taxonomy): domain Eukaryota; kingdom Metazoa; phylum Chordata; class Actinopteri; order Siluriformes; family Loricariidae; genus Ancistrus; species Ancistrus triradiatus. Next base: position 4,895 of record JAJAGP010001484.1, read on the forward strand.
TTCTGGTGTAGAAACCAAAACATGTCTAAAACGTCACTTAAGATACTAGGTTATGAGTTCAGGGTTCAAGCTTAAAACTGGGCCCTTATAACTACAGCTGCTTGGATTGTACCTTGGGTCAGACATGGAGACGTGTCCTTTCTTCAAGATATCTTCATCAAGGCTCTAATTTGCACTCTTCTGGCCTTTTGGGAGGCTCAGATACCTATAGATGGTATAATAGCAGTTATATAGACACACCTGCCTGAGAAACTGCACAGTTGGGGTGATATGTGTATTTTTATTTGATTTACCTGTTAATATTTGCTCAGTTTCTGTTATTTGAACTGTTACTACAGGCGTGTTTGACTAGATAAGTTAGTTCCGTTCTTACATTCATCATCTACGCCACCAACCCTTCCTTCCACCAAGGTTCAGGGAGTTTTTCCTTGCCACTGTCGCCCTTGGCTTGAGTCGATGAGAAACTGGAAAGAGCGCTGTAGAAATAAATGACTTGTCTTGACTTGCTCTTTAAAGGATGCTCATGTCGCCCCAAACGCACATCGTTCTGTCCATTAAGGTGACCCTAATGTGTGTACGCAGGGGATTCTGGGAAGGATTCTGCTTCTGCTAGAAGAAGAGGCCGAGGCTCCGGGAACAGACCCGTCAACGGGGTGGGAAAGTAGACGCCCGGAAGACGTGGTCATTTTCTTTGCACAATCGAGGCTCCAGGCGAAGGTGGGAACACATGGACCGGACCTCCGTGTCCGGGTTTGATCTGTGCTGCGCCGCTAGGTGGCGCTATAGAGGCGACGGCGTTCGTGTGTAGTGAGTGGACCGATCCGAGTGCTTCCCCGTCGCGGTGTTTTGAGGCTTGTGCCGACCTTTTTGTTGACCTTTTTGTTACTGTGTAGCCCGAATGCAGAGACCAAATAGGGTTTGTGTTTAGTTTCGTCCCGCAGCTATGAGGTTAGATCTCATTCGTTTTTAATTTCAGGGTCCGATCGACGTAACAGTTGAGGCTCCAGGTCCGAGAGCTTCCACTGTTGGGCCCAGTTGCTCTGAATATACAGAAACACACCGATCAGCCAAAATGTCACATTTCCCTGCTGTGTAGCGATGTTTAGGTTGCATGTCAAATTAGCCTCCACTTGAACCCCTTGACCCTGGGTTTCCCAGCAGAGCGCTACCCGGGGCATCCCTCCTGGGCTCCCTACGGGGTTTGTCACCTTCCTTTGGACTCGAGGCCAGACCAGACCTCCTTCTTGCTTTGTTCCAGGGCCCAGTTTTGACTCTTGCTTACTAATTGTAGGGGCTGCACTGTGTTTTGTGACACGTTTCTCCTGTAACCAGCATTAAACAGTCAGTGCCTTGTACCATTCGGACCAGAAGACCAGGATTTGTTGCTCTTGGCACCCTCAAGCGCCAACCCCCAGTCGCCGGTTGGCGGTTTGTTTCTCCTCAGAGATTCTCCCACAGGTCTCAGGTCTTTACTCCTCACAATTCTCCCACATCCAACACGCCAACTATGAGAACCTACTGTTCACTTCTTGTTTAATATATCCCAGAGCTTGAAATGCTCCTGTAACAAGGCAATCTGTCATCCTGGGTTTAACGTTTTGGCTGACCGGTGTGTATTTATACACAGTACGTCTGAGACCAGGGGTGAAAATGCTTCTGTTTTCCTAGTTTTTGAGATTTCCCCCATTTTTAACTTGACTTATGAACAGTGTCCATAATAATTATATAATAATACCGTGTGGTGTTTTGTATCTCAATCTTCTGCACATGCTTCATCAAAGCACGTTGTTCGTTGGCTTTTTACTCGGACTGACTGAATTCCCCTCTAGACTCGCCTCTAGTTACTGTGATGATCGCTGCTAATGCTTTAATCGCACCCCTGTAAAGCCAGTATCTCCGCTTCTTTAAAGCACTGCTGAGCCTGCATGAGTCCGAGTTTCATTCTTCCGAGTGTCCGTTACGTTTCTGATCTCTTTCTCTTCTTTGTATGTGTGTGTGCGATCATTATCCTGGCCTGAAAATCCGATTAAAGGACTTCCTGCAATGTTTCTACGAACACACTAAGCGTTTAATGTGAGCAATTCAGAGTATTATCGCTCTACCTACCAGTTCAACCTGCCAGAGGCAGGACTTTGGGGCAGCGTTTGCACTCTCGTGTCCTCAGAAGACTCAGTAAAATGACAGTATTGAGTGTTTAATGTGTGTATGTGTATCTTGTACTGATGCACCAGAGTGAACATTGTTGCTCCTAAGCCGGCACAAATTGGACCCGAAAGGTGTTGTTGTGATCGAGATTTATAAAATGTTTTACGTCATATATAAACAATGAGTTTAAGGTGCATCCTGTTAACGTTTACTAATTTGCATTTTTTTAATGACGCCCTGATAAGTGTTGTGATCGATTCCTCACCTGAACAGTGATTACCAAGGTCTGACGTCTCTAGAGATTAATGAAATGATTCCCACACTGTTTGCTGCTGCTTTAAATAACTGGCTGTGTCTGAGGGAGGGGAGGCCAGGCGAGAGATCATCAACGGTGCTGCTGCAACCGCTGGCGTCCTGTCCGGGATGAGATGGGGTTGAAACATAAAGAAATTTAAATATAAAGTTATTTTTTTGAGTGTTTAGATTTGACACTTGGTTTCTCTGGCATTGATTCCTCTCTCACCTGTCCCCACATTTCCATAGTCACATGATCTGCTATTAAAACCCTTTGTTTAAAGCAGTTTTGAAAGTTTGTGCAGTGATTTCAAGGCTGTGTTCCATAAGCGTTTGCTATCTGTCTTCATCTCCACTCTCTAACCTGGTTCTTCCTCGCACAAGTTTTCTTTGCCTGACATTTCAGTGCGTCTCTAATAAATATATTGGACTGCTGCCTATCCTGCTCTCCGAACCACTGTAACAAATGATAAGGTGAATAGCGGACGTAGATGTTCGGGACCTTTTCTTCCCTTTACCGCCACCCTCAGGTTTGTTTTATTGAAGGGTTAATTATAAGGTAACGGATAATTATGTTGAAAGCTACAGTAGAAAAAGGATTACAACGTTTTTCAATCTTTTATTTGTTCTTTGGACCTGCTTTTGTTACGTAAAAGCATGGATCTGAACTGGACTGCCTGCAAGTCTATACAAAGTGCCTGATTCCCCCCGATCTAATGGAGAAGCTCTACAGCTTTGTGGACGTCATAACGGACATTCCATCTGGAAAGGCTGAAGATTTCAACCTGGCCTCTTATGTTTCCCTTTTTAGAACACAGCCTTGTACTTTGAACGAGAACTCAACAGTACATTTTGTACAGAAGCAGATTGAACGTTTTTAGTCCTATTTCACTGTTTGTACCGGATTTCCATGGAATAATCTGGATTGCGTTTGTGTACTTGTAATGTTTTGATCGTTTGAAGTGTCATCTGCAGTGCAGAATAAACTCTTATACAGTGTGTGTTGATCTCTGTTCTCGTATGACCACGTTTGCTGTCTGGGTTTTCCCTCTGGGACCAACCACTTTGAGATTAACTGGAATACCAGTTACAAGCATGGACTTACTGACCTGTTATCTATCGAAAATTCTTCACAAAAGAGTGAAGACTGGTTTGTAGCAGCAAAGCGGGGACACAAACTCCACACTAATACTTATGGTTTTGGATCATTAATTCTTCGGTGTCCACACACTTTTGGGCTTAGTTGCAATAGACAAAATGTTTATTTTCATATTTATAGGGACTTCAGGAAAGTCTGGACGGTGAACAATTAAGGTTGGAACTGACCTCCACATTGTGACAGCGTAGCCAGAATGTCCTGTTGACGGTGAAGGTGTTCGGTGACGGTCGGTTTTGTCCCGTGGCAGACCAAAATAAATGTTCTATTAATATTTGTTCGGATTCCTAAGCTAAATTCACTGTAAAATGAGCAGGTTGGCGTGCAGGTCAGACTGTGGTTTGTATCATTAGAACGGCCTCACAGCTCAAGACAGTCACTTCAAGACTGAGATTTGTGAGGTATGTGGAGGAACCGACATGAAAATACGAGTGGAAATGTCCCGGTGTGTATCTATAAAGGTTTGCATGCCAAAGTAAGACTGCTTTTTTCCCAGTAAGGGCAGCAGAGGAACTTCATTCTTCAACACTGAATCACGTGATCCTGCGGCCTGTGGGAACATGGGCCCTCTGTAAACCTCTCCCTAGCTCTCTCTGGACCATCTTCACAGGAAGTAAACCTCTTAAACAGGATGACCGAGAGCCTTGGCAAGCAGCAGGAGAGTCAGAGGGGCCGAGGAGGGTCCTGGAGGAGATCCCGATCTGACCTGCTGGAGTGTAAGGGTCTGCTTCGAAAAGGGTTCACCTTTTGATGCGGAGAACTCGGAGGCCACAAAGGACCGTTGGGGGGGGGCCGTGTGGTCACGTGATCTGCCAGGGCTGCGTCTGTGCCCTGGCCCATCCTGTTTCCCTCCCGGCGTCTGGGAGTGCCCATTCTGCAGAAAGCCATGTGAGGAGGGTGTGACGTACGACTGCCAGGCACTTGTCGACCTCCAGGATGTGATGGGGTCATACTTTCCAGAGTCGGAGAGGAAAATCCCGAACTGACTGGCGAGAAAGGGTTGGGTCAGGGGTAATGTGTCTTCGCGGTGGTCTGCGGAGGATGGGGTCAGATCGTCAATCCGACGGGTGTAGCCTGTTTTGGGGGTCGATATTTTGGTAGCACATGGTGGGAGCGAGAAACCTTGCCGTTGGTCAGTCGCCGGGGAAATTTGTGCGCAGTTTCGTTCGCGAAACTTTGCTATCCTCTAGACGTTGCTGCAGTTCCAAGTGGACATGTTGTCATAACGGATGCAGGAGACTGCTCAGTCAAGGTCTTCTCATCCACAGGAGGTGCTCTAACTACCATTAAAGGCTGTTTTGAGCTCCCCTGGGGCACTGAAGTGGACTCCTCGGGTCACATTCTGGTGACGGACGCTGACGCAGGAACACCTGGCAAATAGTCTTGGACTTCCAGCGTGGGGTTGTGTTTAGTTTAAAAGGGTTGTAGTGAAAAATCTGGACCGGCCACGAGCAGTGGCGTCCTGCAGGATGACTGGTCGCATCCTGGTCTCGGAGCACACGGGGAAGTCGGGGCAATTCGATCCGGCTGAATGTGTACAGTAAGGATTTTGTCCTTCTAAAGCAGGTGGACATTTCAGCCTGGACCTCAGGACTCCTTGAGGGCTGAGCATCTCGACTGCGCCTTCAATAAGGCAAGGGGATGTGATTGTAGCTGATACAGAGCACGGGATTGTGTGGAGTTTTGGGAGAATTTGCGGCAACCACCCGTGTTAACGCCACTCGTTAAGGAAGGTCTGGTGCGTCCTGTGGGCTTAACGCTGATGGACGAGGCTCTGATTGTTGTGGATGCCGAAGATCACACCGTGAAGATCTATTCTGCCAACACAGAAGTTCGAGCTTAGAGTTTACATGAACTGGTTCGCACAAGCAATACCTCGATGGATGACTCATGAGAAAAGATAAATCATTGTAGAAGAGTATGAGTTTTTTGATCTTTCTGCTCTAGATTTGTATTGTGTGGCAAAGTCCTAATTAAAAGATTTGAACTGATGTGTCATTTCTTTGTCTTGGTTGCAGACACAGGTAATGAAAAAATGTCTCATGGTCAATGAGCATATGAGAGAAAAACGAACCCTTAACTGGTGCAAGTCTGTGCTTGTCTGTGTTTTAAACAAAACAAACAATGTGTCACGATTACTTGCACCCCTGCACTTGGTATTTTGTGAAACCTCCCAACATGACTGCTTGCTGAGACTGGAGATTAATGAAAATCTCTGGACCTTACAGGATCATTTTGTTTTTGTCATTAACTCATAATTTACAGTGGATTTTGATGTAAAGAAATGTGAGACCATTATTTTCTATGTGGTGAGATGAAATTATACTTTTTTAAATGGGAGCGTTGTCCTTACAATGGGCTTTATAAAGATCTCAGCCCACAGCCCCAACTGAGCAAGCCTAGGGTTGCAGTGGCAAGGAAAAAATCCCTAAATATGGTCCTGTAAGGGTCCTCTGATGTGGTCTTATTGCAGGTGAGAAGACTGGAACTGGTGCTGGAAGCACAGCTCAGGTTAGGGACTGGAATTGGTACAGCTTGGAGTGAGGACTTGGAACTGGTTCCCCACTGAATCATGTAACAAACTCCATATGTTTATGACTGTTGCTAGTTATTGAAAAGTCTCTAAATTTTTTTGCGTCAGTGAACGTGTCCACTACTTCTAATAGTTTTATTATGTATTTATGATAAATGATTTTTGTGTGTAATAATACAGTGGTAACTCGAAATTGTTCCAAGTACAAGTGAGGGACAGAGTGTGTAACGCCATGTGATGGACCAGCGCACATTCTCTCCTTTTGTCCCCTGTTTCTGCAATGTCTTTGGGACCCTCCACAACCCTGAACTGGACCCCTTACCTTAAATGAACTGTAAAATTAACACTACAATGACTGTCCCAAATGAAAGGTACATAAGAAATAGCGAATACACATAATATGGTAAGCTATAAATCACCATTACAGATCTGCGGTGTTCAATCAGCCATTACGTTGCTTTTGTTAGGTATTAATTCAAGATTTGGGAATGTGCTCTGGCTGTACGTTTGACCAAATTATTGTTTATAGAGCTTGAAATTAAACGTAAATGTTAGTTGTATTTTACAATGTGTTTTAGGTGGGTTTTTTACGTTTTGAATATCTACTTCTGAATCTGCTACTCGAAGTTCCCGCTGAAGAACCGAGCCGGATCCCAAATGACTCCTTACCCGTGTACAAGTGCACTCAATTACGGATAAAATAATGACGAACAAAAGCTACTTAGTGAACTACGGTAATAACAGCTTGGCGTTTGGGACTCAATCCGGGGTCTTCTCTGAGGCACTGATTTATCATAGTGTGTACAGTGTTCTAAGTTGATGTCCGCGTGTTTGGTCTAAGTTACTTATTTTAAATTTTGTTTCACCAACTGAATTTGGTATAATATTTCGTTTAAGTTAACATTTGATAGGATTTTTCCACTCATAAACTGATCCCAGCGGAAGATGGCGGTCGGGATGCTGACCGAGGCTGGATTCCGAGGCCGAATCCTAAACGGCTTGCTATTGGACGATTAGTGGACTACGAAGGGCCGTGAGTGGTGTTATGTCACACCCTATGTAGGGGCGCTTTAGAGATAGAATGAGATGCGTTCGGGACGCAGCCCGAGTTCGGGTCTTCCTAGCGAAATAGCTAGGTGGAAAAACTGGGTAATTATGTTGTGAGTTTTGATGACTTGTTTCTCGGGAATGGTGGGGATAATTTGGGGGGTAATTTCAGCGGGGTTATGCGCCGAATTTGGATTTGGACGTTTAACACCGCGGCTGCTTTTTAGGGCTACTTTTGCAGAGACTTTTCGTTCTTTCGACTCACATTAACGTTACAGCTAGCGCTCACTCAGGTCCGCTCAGACCCTAAAAAGTGGATTAAAATGTCGGATACGAAGGTAAAAGTCGCTGTCCGAGTCCGGCCCATGAACCGCAGAGGTAAGGAGAACACAAAGTTTGTCTTTTGAACACTGTTTAAGGATAATAAATGTGTTTAAATTGCTCCTTAACGCGAGTTAATGCTGCATCATATTGACTCATGGCGCAGGGAGGTTGGAGGAGTTACACCAGCTTTTGGGCACCTTTTGTGTTTTCCATGACAAACGTTTATAAACGCGTGTTAAAAGTTTCCCAGTGGCTCCAGAGCATGTGTGCAAACTTTGTGATCTCGGTTTCCACTTGCAGAGATTGAGCTGAGCACCAAGTGTGTGGTGGAAATGGAGGAGAATCAGACCATCCTGCACCCACCGCCGTCTAACGCAAAAGAGAACAACAGGTACAGAATCACTTTGCAGTCTGCACTTGTGCACAAAGCTTTAGAAGGAGTCATGTCTGTGAGATGTCCAGCGAGATCACAAACTGACTTTTAAAGCCGTAAAACGACTCTGAGTGCAATGTCAAGCACGGTCTGGTACAGGCTTGGGCGTTACGTTTCCGTGGAAAGCAGTGTGCGTTGTAGTTTAGTATATGTAACTCAACAGAAAGCACGCTGAAAAAGTTTCTTGAACTGTTTTGCAGTCTTTCTGCGTTTGCATTCGAATATGAATGCGTGTGTTTAAAGCCTTAAGTGTTGCAGTTGTGTTTCAAGGACGCTGTGTGACTAGAGTGTGAATGCTTTCCCCATGGGACGTGGTGGAAGTCATGCTGAAGGAAGTATTGTAAGAAAATAGCACTTGTACGACTAAATCCTCGATTTCTTACTAGTTTTGCATACTATTTTGTAGACCTCCCGGCCATTGGTGGTGCTGTTTACCTGACTCCCACAAAGTGTGTGGAGGTCAACTTTGTAAACATCGTAAACAAATAAGGCGAAGGTGTTGACCTGACCTCCAAATTCCCCAGATCCCAATCCAGCCGTGCGTGTGTAGGATGCCCTGGAACAACAAGTACATGTCTTAAAAAGGGTCTGGCGGTATGAGGGGGAGCTACACAATATGTAATGGCTGATTTGGTGTATCTAAATGTAGTAGAGCCACTGCAGAGAATAGATTTCTTTCTAATTTGCATACACGTCATGGCTCCCAGGCTATGAAAAATCAATTTGAATATCATTAGGGTTTCCGGTTTCAGCAGCCGGCTCCAGCCCTCTGAGTACCACTGAGTGCATCGCGCTTCGTTTTTGCATCTTGTCCGAGTCTGGATGATTTGCTGCAGCTGAGTTTGACCTGGGCATGGTGCCTGGTTTCACATGGGTGTGTGCAGCAGCAGGGAGAGGCCGTACACAATGCTGAAATTTAAAAACAGGCCGCTCGGATTCTGGAGGTGGAGACTCACTCCGGACCGATGATCAAAGCCCGTCATGGTTGTTTGACTCTTCAAGGAGGAGGCGGCGATGTTGGCACGGGATCTGCATTCCGGAGTCAGACATGGCACAGTTCTCGTTGGGAGCAGTAGTTACGCTGTTATTAACTGTTATCACAGATAACTCATTGTTCCGATGTGTGCCTTGTACCTGATAAAATAAGACCTGTGAACTACAGTCCTGTTAGTTAGTGACGTTAGAAGTGGCTTACGGCTCGAATAGTGCAAGTGGGAGTGGAGGTGGGACCTGCGGTTTGATAGTTTTGATAGTTTAGACTGGCGACGTTGCTTCCACTGTGGTTGAATGTAACACTGAAGGCAGGAACTGTGGTTTCTACGGTCCAGTGACTTTAGAAGCAGGAGCCGTGGCTAGAATAGTGCCAGTGGAAGTGGGGGTGGGACCTGCGGTTGATGGGTTACACTGGCACGAGAGCCAGGAACTGTGGTTCATGAGTATCAGTGGGACCTACGTTGGTTTTGGTGGAACTGTGGTGTGATTGGTACAGTGGCAGTGAAGGTGAAAACTGGGATTTGTTAATTGCATTGGAATTTGAGGTGAGAACTCTGGCCCGATTGGTTACGTTGGTGTTAGAGGCAGGAGTAGTGCCAGTGGTGTTGGAGATGGATCTGTGATTTGGTTGGCACAGTGGCATTTGAGGGTAGAACTCTGGTTTGATTGGTTACGTTGGTGTTAGAGGCATGAGTAGTGCCAGCGGCATTGGAGATGGACCTGTGGTTTGATCGGTACAGTGGCATTTGAGGTGGTAACTCTGGCTCGATTGGTTACGTTAGCATTAGAGGCAGGAGTAGTGCCAGCGGCATTGGAGATGGACCTGTTGTTTGATTGGTACAGTGGCATTTGAAGTGAGAACTCTGGCCCGATTGGTTACGTTGGCGTTAGAGCCAGGAGTAGTGCCAGTGGCATTGGAGATGGACCTGTTGTTTGATTGGTACAGTGGCATTTGAAGTGAGAACTCTGGCCCGATTGGTTACGTTGGCGTTAGAGCCAGGAGTAGTGCCAGTGGCGTTGGAGATGGACCTGTGGTTTGATTCATACAGTGGCATATGAATTGAGAACTCTGGCTCGATTGGTTACGTTGGTGTTAGAGGCATGAGTAGTGCCAGCAGCATTGGAGATGGATCTGTGTTTTGATTGGTACAGTGGCATTTGAGGTGGTAACTCTGGTTTGATTGGTTACGTTGGTGTTAGTGGCATGAGTAGTGCCAGCGGCATTGGAGATGGACCTGTGGTTTGATTCATACAGTGGCATTTGAGGTGAGAACTCTGGCTCGATTGGTTACTTTGGCGTTAGAGGCATGAGTAGTCCCAGCTGTGTAGGAGATGGACCTGTGGTTTGATTGGTACAGTGGCATTTGAGGTGGTAACTCTGGCTCGATTGGTTACGTTGGTATTAGAGGCAGGAGTAGTGCCAGTGGCATTGGAGATGGACCTGTGGTTTGATTCATACAGTGGCATTTGAGCTGGTAACTCTGGCCTGATTGGTTACGTTGGTATTAGAGGCAGGAGTAGTGCCAGTGGCATTGGAGATGGACCTGTGGTTTGATTCATACAGTGGCATTTGAGCTGGTAACTCTGGCCTGATTGGTTACTTTGGCGTTAGAGGCATGAGTAGTGCCAGCGTTGTAGGAGATCTAACTGTGGTTTGATTGGTACAGTGGCATTGAGGTTACTTGGAGTGGCTTTGGTCGATTACTGAGGCGGGGGTCTCGTTTGTTGGCAGTGGAAACCACAGCTGGAGCTCAGTGTGGCACTGCTTGGAGCACTGCGATGTATTTCGTACATGGCTTTGGAGGCTGAACCCGTGGTTGGTTAGTTACACTGGAACTGGGACTCGGTGTGACACTGAAGGTGGGAGCTGTGGCTCAGATGGAGGCAGGAACTCCGGTTTCCTGGACTCTAGTCTTGCCTTGGGTGTCCACATTTTCAGCACACACGATATATTAAATAACATTCCATTCCATTCTGCCCTGCCTACGTGGAGACCTTTATTCCGTCCCGATCTGCTTGCATTGGGAAGCAAACACATGGTGTTGTTTCCGAATTTGCCATGATGGGACAGCCCTGAAAATGACACACTCTGAGCGAAGCGCTGGCTGATTACAGTTCGGCGCTGTGTATGGCCATCTGGAAATCAGCGCCGGATCGTCTCTAACTAGCGCGGATTGCCCTCCCATTAGCCCACGTTTAGAGCAAATGACCCGAGGTGGGGCGGCCCGGGAGCTTTTTATCTTCTCACACACTCGAGCGTGACTTGCTTCCCGGGGCCGGCGAACGCAGCTGAATGAATGCTTCCATTGACTTTCCCTTTTATGAACCGGTCGTGTATCGTGCAGACAGGGGTCATTGATCAGCTGCGCCCATGCTGATATTAAACAACACACGATGCAGGATGTTCCTGAGTGTAAGCAGTGCTAGTTAGGACTGTGACTACAAAATAATGATCAGCCTATAGGAATTCAGACGCCCTCTATGAGTTCAGTGCCGAAAAAACGATTGGACATCCCTGGTTTTGTTGAGTTTTGGAATGGAAGCAGGTTAACGCAGTCGCCCAAGAGTAAAACAATGGCGCCGTCTCAAATTGCACTCTCTTGCGGCCTTGTGGTTTGTGACGCGCATCGGACTGATGGGAGCAGGTGCAGCAAGAGCCTGAAGGAAAAACCACACCCCTTATGGTGACCACACGGGTTCCCTTGATGACAGCAGAGGTTCAGTAGATGTTTCTTGCAAAGTGGTACCATTAAAAATAATTCTGGTCTCGTCATGTGACAACCCCGAGGGACCGACAAGGGAACGAGTACAGGGGCCGGGACAAACCGAAAGGGACGAGCGCCTGAAGGACTAGCAGATGAGTTCCCGAGTCAGAGGCTTCCGAGTTCCACTTGCAGACGAGTCTGTGGCTCATGACTCACCCCAGGCATGGCCCTGTGTGTTCGTTCCAGAGCCACATCAGTTGCACAGTCATGTTTTTGCTGAATCTTGCCGTCCCGGTCCTCATTAGCCGGCTCTGTGGTATTCGTCGTGCTGGAATCTTTTCCTCTTTTGTTTTGCTTCTCGGTGAAACGTCTTCTCTTTTTGGGATGCGAGTTTTGTAAACAGGGCGCGGTAAGGGTGGGGTGGTGGTGCCCGTAGGGTACGAGGGGCGTGTACGGGGAGTTCCGGCGCTGTGCGCGCACCGCTCTCGTGCTCGTTCTCCTGTTACGGAACCTATTCACGAGGTGACACGGTCAGTCAGAGATGAAATATGAGAGAGAGAGAGAGAGAGAGAGACCCTGAGGCAGAAGTGAGAGCAGAATGAGGAGGATTAAGGTGGCTATTTTTGAAAGGACGCTTTACACAAATATGTGCGCTGGGAATGGAGACAATGAGACTTGATGGAGGCATGTTTGGGCTTGGTTACGCACCCGAGACCAGTGCTTTTTCCGACTCAGGACTTCAGGGAGCCTCTTTGGCTCCTCCTGGAGCCAAGCGTGTGTAACGTTTTAGAAAGCTGCATCCGTGATCGTCTTCTGGCTTTTAGTTCATCTTACCATAAGCCCGAAGGCTTTAACCTGCTGCGCTCAGGTGGCCCCTCCCAATACCTGTGTGACACCCGACCCGCCGCAGGACTCGAACCCGGGAGGACAGACAGATAGAGGGAGAAAAACAGAGGTGCAGACAAACATACGGATGTACAAGAGACAGACTAGACAAGACAGATTGAGAGATGGAGAAAGAAGAGTAACAGCCGTACAGAGCGACAGATAAAGAGAGGAACAGACAAAAGGCAGACAGATTACTAGAGAGAGAACAGTCTACAGACAGACAGATAAAGAGAGGAACATACAGAACACAAGACAGATTACTAGAGGAGAGACCCAGTCTTTCCAACAGACAGAAATGAGAGAACCGATAGCAGAGAGAGAACGGATAGATATAATGAGAGAAACACAACAGATGAATAGAAAACCATGAACGGATAGAGAAATGACAAGACTGACGGATAGATAAATGGGAGAGAAACATAACAGAACTACAGACCCCCAAAAGAAATTTTTTTAAAAGGGAGAAACGGACGTACTGAGAGACAGAAGACCAGATGGGACAGATAAGGAGAAACCGAAAGACAGCGACAGATGGTTAGGTAGAGAGAAGAAACATACAGACAATAATAGAGACACAGACAGTCAGATGGATAGATGGAGAGAGAACAGACAGACAAATAGGAGAAACAAAGACAGACCTACAATGGATAGATAGAGAGAGAAACGACAACAGATGACAGATAGAAGAGAGAAACAAACATACAGACAGACGATGGACAGATAAACAGAGAATCGACAGATCGATGGACGAATAGCGAGAGAAACAGACAGCCAGACGCCCAACGAGAGAAACAGACAGACAATGGACAGATAGAGAAACATACAACAGATGGACAGATAAAGGGTGAAATCAGATGTACAGAGAGACAGACAGATGGATAGAGAGATAGAGAGAAACGACAGACAGATTGACAGATAGGAGAGATCAACAGACAGATAGATGGACATATCGACAGAGAACATACAGACAGATGTACAACAGAGAGAAACCGCACATACAGATGACACGATAGAGAGAAACAGACAGACAGTTGACAGATAGAGACAGAAACATACAGACTTGCAGACAGAATAAAAGGGAGAAACAGAATGTACAGAGAGACGACAGAATGGATAGAGATAGAGAAACAGACAGACAGATTTACAAGATAGAGAGAGACAAAGACCGATAAACGACAGACAGATGGACACATTAGAGAAACCTACTATAGATTTGGACAATGAGAGAGAAACAAACAGACAGATGGACAGATAAAGGGAGAAACAGATTACAAGAGAACAGACAGATTGATATATATAGAGAGAAACGACAGACAGACAGATGACAATAAAGAGAGAAACAGACAGACAGATTAGAGACAACGAGAGAGAGAGCAGACAGATGGATAGATGGAGAGAAACAACGGATATATAGAAACAGAAAGACATGCCAGACATATGGATATAGATAGAGAGAGAATAGACAGACAGATGGACAGATAAGGAGAACAGACATACAGATGGACACAGAGAGAAACAAGACGACAGATTAACAGATAGAGAGAAACCACACACAGATGGACATATAGAGACAGAAACAGACAGAACTTTGCAGACAGATAAGGGAGAAACAGATTACAGAGAGACACCGATGGATGAGGAGAGAGAACAGACAACATATTACAGATGGAAGAGAGGACAGACAGACATATCGATATATATAGATAGACAGACAGTAGTAGACATATGAATAGCAGCTCCAGACAAATCATTGTTAGATGGAGAGTGAGACAACAGACAGACAGACTGTGGTTAGACGGTTATACAGACAAGGGTGTTTGACGCGCGTGTCTCTGATGACCTCAGAGTGTGTGGGTTTGTGTTTTTGCTTTATCTCGTGAGATAATAACACCATTTTTGGAACCCACTAACCCTCAGGGTTTTTCCGCTAAGAATGAAGCTCATAGGAGATTCAGAGGAGGCTGGCAGGTGTCTCGCCCTCCCTCTGTGTCTCATCAGACTCAACCCCCCCGGTGCTCTGAGATCGATAAGTAAAAAGCGCTTAACATCGTACACGCACCGGTACGGCTCCGCCCCTTAGACGCTGCCTCCCCCCGCCCTAACTATCTGTAACTGAAACGTCGCAGTGCGTTTGCCCTCCCTGATTGATGAACGTTTCTTTCCTTAAACAGCTCGTCCAGCCGAGCTTGTGTGTGCATTTCTTTTGTGTGATTTTCATACTCCCTCCCCCCCTCCCGTTAGTTTTGGAGGTGGGTTGGGGTTTGCGTAGAACCCGATGCAAATCTCCGTCCTGGGACTAGAGTAAATGTGGTCAATGCCACCCCCTAGTCCAGTAATAGGTAGTAAGAACGAGCTAATATACTTTTGGCACAGAGGAACTTGTTTAATAGTTCTTAGAACTATGGGAGTATGTGCCCTGCTGTCGCATTTTCCCTTGGTATAGGAACTCCTACTTCAAGGTAGGGTCTTTTTCTCGTTGCATAGTGGTTGATTGAGGTGTCTACACACTTTTGGCCTCTAGGACTTGTTTGTCATTTCGCAATAAGCCCTTTATGCAACTGATACAAGGCTTGAAATGTACAGTCCAAGAAAGGGGTGGGTTCAGGGCTGTCTGGTGGCAATCATGTTTGTGGGTTTCAAACACCCATTCATGCTGGGGTCCAGACAATAGGCTTGGGTTTCTTCTTTGGAATGGCCGGGTGAACTTCTTTTTTGGGGTCCTGAATGCTGATTTTGTGTATTTGTGTTGCCCTAGCTTTCACATAACACGGCACTAACGAGTGATCTCGACCCGGTCTGGGCTGATTAGTCATTGTGGCGGCCATTTTTTGAATAAACGGTGATATTGGGCGTTCTGTCCGACGAGAGCTGTTAACTGGAACCTGTGCACATGCTTGGTAGAAGTGGCAGATGCCAAGCTTTTCTTCCTTTTTCCTCGTTTGTTTTGTTTTGTTTATGTGGCATGACGAGAAGTTTCCATCACCAGCAAGGCCACTAAGGACCCTCAGATGTCCTACAGCATGTGTGTGTGGGTGTGTGTGCACGTTTGAGGCATTGTGTAGCCGTCAGTTGTACGAAACATTTGTTTGATCATAGTACTGAAAGCATGTTGTGTTGATCTTCTACACGCAGAGACGTAACACAACCTGCTCGGGGAGCAACTGTAACAACCGGGCTTGCGTTTGTTCATTATTAAGGTCTGGATGAGGATCAGATTACATTTTGTGTGTGATTAATGCAAAAGGCACTTCCAAAGAGTCACACACGGTTCCTGGCAATAAGTTTGTGCCCCTTGCATATGTGTTTATGTGCGTTTCGTTGCCATTCGATAAAACATGTTGGAGCACAAAAGTGCCCTCTAACTGGTAGGCGGTTGTGTGGTGTGTTGTGTGTCCCCCCGAGCCTGCCTGTTGGCTCTGTCGGCTCTCATTAGGGTCTGGACTGTCTGGTATGCTGTTCTGGTCGCGGCCCAGATCTTCACTTTTCCTCCTGGTGCGCGCTAATGAGGGAGGCGGCAACATGAAGGCTGTCAGGCTGCTGAACGCACACCAGCAGTGGCACTGGGCTAAAATGTGGAAGTGCCTCAACGATAACACAGATTTTAATAACACAGACCTTAACAACACAGGCTTTAATAACACAGGCCGTAATAACACAGGCTTTAATAACACAGTTCTTAATAACACAGATCTTAATAAGACAGGCTTTAATAACACAGATCTTAATAACACAGATCATAATAACACAGATCTTAATAAGACCGGCTTTAATAACACAGGCTTTAATAACACAGTTCTTAATAACACAGATCTTAATAAGACAGGCTTTAATAACACAGACCTTAACAACACAGTCTTTAACAACACAGGCCTTAATACCACAGGCTTTAATAATGCAGACCTTAATACCACAGGCTTTAATAATGCAGACCTTAATAACACAGGTCTTAATAACACAGGCTTTAATAACAAAGGCCTTAACAACACAGGCTTTTATAACACAGGCCTTAATAACACAGATCTTAATAACACAGGCTTTAACAACACAGTCTTTAACAACACAGGCCTTAATACCACATTCTTTAATAATGCAGACCTTAATAACACAGGTCTTAATAACACAGGCTTTTATAACACAGGCCTTAATAACACAGGCCTTAATAACAAAGGCCTTAATAACACAGATCTTAATAACACAGGCCTTAATAACACAGGCCTTAATAACACAGTACTTGATAACACAAGGTCCCTTAACAACACTGCTTTAATAACACCGTCCCTTAATAATCCAGGTCTTAATACACAGGCTTTATAACACAGCTTTTAATAATAAACCGGCCTTAATAACCAGGCCTTAATCACACAGGCCTTAATAACAAGGCCTTTTATAACACAAGGTCTTGATAACACAGGCTTAATAATACAGGTCTTTAACAACACTGGCTTTAATAACACAGTTCCCTTAATATAATACAATCGGTCTTAATAACACAGGCTTTAATAACACAAGGCCTAACAACACAGGCTTTAATACACAGCTTTAATAACAACAGGCTTAATACACAGGCCTTAAGAACCTCAGCCTTAATAACCAGGCCTTCATAACACAGGCTTTACTAACACAGGTCTTGATAACACTGTCCTTACTAATACAGGTCTAACAACACTGGCTTCATAACACAGGTCTTAATAATCCAGGCTTTAATAATGCAGACCTTAATAACACAGACCTTAATACACCGTTATTTAACAACCCAGTCCTTTTAACAGCACATCTTTAATACACAGGCCTTATATAACACAGAACCTTATAACACAGTATTTCCAACACGCTTAGTAACACAGGCCTTAATAACACAGTTTTAACACACAGTCCCTAAATAACACTGTTCTTAATAACACTGTATTTAATAACACAACACAGGCTTTTAAATAGCACAGATCTTAACAACAAACAGCTTTACTAACGCAGGTCTTAATAACACAGGCTATAATAACAAAGGCTTTAATAATGCAGACTAATAACACAGGTCTTTTAATAACGCAGGTCTTAATAACACAGTCTTTAACAACACAGGCTTTAATAACACTTGGCCTTAATTAAAAAACACAAGACCTTAATAACACAGTATTTAACAACACATGGCCTTATAAAACAGGCCTTAATAACACAGTATTTTAACAACACAGGCCTTAATTAACACAGGCCTTAATAACACAGACAGACCTTAATAACAGTCTTTAACAACCAGGCTTTATAACACAGTATTTTATACCACAGGCTTTAATAGCACACGATCTTTAACAACACAGGCTTTCATAACGCAGGCTATAATACAAAGGCTTAATAACACAGATCCTTAATAACACAGACCTTACAACACAGGCTTGGAGAACACAGGTCTGAATAACACAGTCTTACAACACTTGCTTTAATAACCACAGACTTTAATAGCCCAGATCTTAACACCAGCTTTAAATAACGCTGGTATTAATACCACCGGCGTTAATCCATCACAAGTCTTTAATACACAGATCTTTAATACCCATGCCCTTAATACACGACCTTACACCAGGCCTTTTAATAACAAATGCTTTATAACACAAGGTCCTTAATAACAACGACCTTAACACACCGGTCTAATAACACATGCCTTAATAACACACGCCTTAATAACACAGGCATTTAATCACACAGGTTCTTAATACTACAGGCTTTAAATAATGCCAGACCTTATAACGCAGTCGTTTAACAACACAGTCTTTTCATAACACAGGCCTTTTATAACACACTTTTAATAACCACCTTAACAACACAGGCGTTAATAATACAGTTCTTAATAACACGACCTTAATAACACAGTCTTTAACAACACAGGCTTTCATAACACAAGGCTTTAATAACACAGTCCTTAACAACACCAGGCTTTAATAATACAGGCTTTTAATACACAGTCCTTCATAACACAGACCTTAACAACACAGGTCTAATACACAGCCTTAATACACAGGCCTTAATATAACACAGGCCTTAATCACACAGGCTTTAACTAACACGGTCTTAATAACATCAAACCCGGCTTTAATACACATGCTTAATACTCCAGGCTTGTAATAATCAGACCTTAATAACCAGCTTTAACAACACAAGGCTTTAAATAAACACAGGCTTTAATAACACGGCTTAATAACACAGGCCTTAACAACACAGGCTTTAATAATACAGGCCTTAATAACCAGACCTTAATACACAGTCTTTAACAACACATGCTTTCATAACACGGCTTTTAATAACACAGGCCTTAACAACACAGGCTTTAATAATACAGGCTTTAATAACACAGGCCTTAATAATCACAGACCTTAATAAACACGGCCTTATACACAGGCCTTAATAACACAGGCCTTAAATAACCCAGGCCTTAATCACACCGTCCTTAAATAACACAGGCCGTAATAACACAGTCCTTAATAACACGGCCTTAAGACCACAGGCCTTAAATACACAGGTCTTAATAACACAGGCCTTAATAACACAGGCCTTAATCACACAATGCCTTAATAACAACAGGGCCTAATAACACAGGCCTTAATAACAACAGGCCTTAATAACACAGGTCCCTTTAACACAGCTTTAATAACACAATGTCTTAATAACTACCAGGCTTTTAATAACACATTCCTTATACTACAGGCTTTAATACTGCAGACCTTAATAACGCAGTCTTTAAAAACAACACATGCTTTAAATTACACAGGGCTTTAATAACAAGGCTTTAATAACACAGCCGTTAATAACAAACACAGCCCTTAACACACAGGATTTAAATAATACAGGCCTGTAATAACACATACCTTAATAACACATCTTTAAAACACCAGGCTTTCTAACAAAGGCGTTAATACCCGGCCTTTACAACACCAGCTTTTTTATAATACAGGCCCTTATCACACAGACCTTAATAACACAGTCTTAACAACACAGTCTTTCATAACCAAACACAGATCTTAATACACAGACCTTAACAACACGGCTTAATTAACCCAGGCCTTAATAACACAGACCTTAACACACAGTCCACCCCCCCCTTTAACAACACAGGCTTTCAATAACACAAGATCTGAAAACACAGGCCGTAATTAAACAGTCCTTTAACAACACAGGCTTTAATAACACAGACTTAATAACACAGTCTTCACACAGGCCTTTAATTAACAAAGGCCTTCACAACACAGGCCTTAAATAGACAGGCCTTTATAATACACGATCTTTAACAACAGAGGCTTTAATAACACAGTCCTTAAGGACACGACCATAATAACACAGGTACAGCGTTTTACTACTGGTTTTTACTGGGCCTCATTATTAGAGCCAGTAACTGAAGGTACACAAATGAAAACGTGTGTATTTGGTCTTTCGGTCCGTCATCACGTTCCATTTTTCCAAGCAGTGGTTGAATGGATTGTTGGTTATAGTCCAGACTGAGGCAGCTCCTAATAACGAGCCTAATAAATAACTTTTATAAGGACCGAACAAAACGCTGAGTCAAGGAGGAAAAGGGGCATGTAAATGATCTTAATAACGTGTGGTTTTCTCTCTTCTCTCACTTGTTTTTTCTCATTCTCAGCCACTCGTTATCTGGTCCCTGGGCTGACGATGAACTCTAACTCCTGTGACCTTCAGGAAACAGCCCAAGTAAGCCCGGTCCTCGTTTACCACCGTGGTGCAACTAATCCTTAAGTACTCTGTAATTGGGTTTGTGCGATGAACTATTCTGTCAAATCCTGTTTCTATGGTAACAGTACAGGATTTATTGTGTATTGTTATTTGGCTGTTATTACAAAAGCAGCTGCTCTGGACGGTCGGCTCTGCGTCACGCCTCTCGGACCCGCTCAAAAGGAAAATGTATTTTAGGAACCGCCGTTTGTGCTCCTGCTTCCTGCTGGGGAGACGGAGCAGGGGTGTGAACGTCTGTGTGTGTGTGTGTGTGTGTGAGAGAGTGTGTGTGTGAGAGAGTGTGTGAGGGAAGGGGCTTGGTGATCTCTTGAAACGCCCACAATGTGAGAGAGGATGTGCAGAGACAGTGGGCCAGTGTGTGTGTTCAAAGCTGCATTGTTGGAATGCAGACACACACACACACACACACACACACACACACACACACTTGCACTGGTGCCTCATTTAGACACAGAAACTACATTTAGCCTGAGCAGACAGACTGGTCACTCTGGTCTCATGAGGAAGTTAGGTTTATTTTTCTCCAGAATGCATGGCACTCTTGGAAAGATGGGTAAAAAATTTAATTAGTTAATAAAAGTAACTTTGTGACGATTTGGAGCACCTGCAGGTCCTTTATTCCTGTAAGTTGTGAGGATCAGACCCACAGACGCTCGATCCGCTTGAGATCTGGGTGATTTGGAGGCCAGGGAAACACCTTGCCATGTTCCTCAAACCTGCCTGACCTATTTACCAGGAATGTTCCACCTCCCCTGTTTATTATAAGTTCATTCATTCGTTGTCATACCTGGCTTAATCCAGTTCGGGGTCTCCAGGAACCAGGGCAGCACAGGGCACAAGCCAGGGACACACACAGGGACACTTTAGAGACTCGGATTGACCTAATGCATGTCTTTGGAATGTGTGAGGAAACAGAGTACCTGTAAAGAAGCCATGCAGATGCAGGGAGAACATGCAAACTCCACCTGCGTCCAGGACAGGATCGCACTCGAGGTGTGATGTGACAGCGCTACCCACTGCGTCAACCCACCTTTATGTTATATTATTGCATTAAATAATTATAATAAAGATATGAGTTCAGATGTAAATTGTCAGTGATATTTCGAACGTACGAACCAGGTGATGGAAAAAGCACTCCTTGAAGACCTGGGTTCAAACCTCAGGCTGGGCTTTAAGGCAATGTGAAGTATGTTTGTCAAGGTGCCCAACCAGAACCTCGAAACCCAAACCTCGAACCCAGCACCCAGCCACGATAAGCAGGAGTGAAACAGGACAGTGCAAACAAGCCGCCGTTGACGAGCCTGGTATCTTTAAAGTGTCCGACCAGCGCTGGCATCTCGCTGGTTAATCTGATGCGCGGTCCGGCGGTTCGGCCCGTTGCTACGGAGACGGGCCCTACCAAAGGCGGAATTTTTACATGGCCTTTTTCAGATTTATCTGTTCAATTAACGCAGTGGAAGGAAAATTCATCAGACCCAGTCTCTGTGTTACAGCTGTAGTATGGCTGCTTTGCGTTGGCTGGACTTTCGGAATACGTTTAAGAAGGACATTTGTAAAGTTCGTAGCTGTACAGCTAAGGGTCGGGGTAATTAGTTAAGCACCGAGGATGAGATGGTTAAAGCTGAATATTTATGTATTGTTACGTTCTGTAAATAGTAATCATTTAATCTGCTTGTAATACTTGTAAAGATTTGAAAAAATTAATCAATACTTAATTAGATGAACTGACAACGTAACGTAACATTACTGCTATGGCTTACGCCCAGCTTGCCAGTGCTGGGGCTTGAACCCAGGACCTTCCGGTCAGTAGATCAGCACCTTAGTCCCTCAATAGACCATAGAGCATTAGTGCTCTCCAGAAAGAGTGTTCAGCTGCTCTGATGTATGACCAGCAGATGTTCTGAGTTTAGAGTTGGATCTAAACGCAGCTGCACTTCATTCCTCGTGTGTGTGTGTGTGAGTGAGTGTGTGTGACGTCTGGCACTGTTAGTATTAACGCTAAAGCTAGCATAACAATAAGCAGCGCATGCCTGAGCTCGCCCCTAGACTCACGCTGCTTTCTGTTTCTGCAGGTGTTCGCCTTCGACCACTGCTTCTGGTCCATGGATGAGTCGAACGTCCCCAAATACGCAGGTGAGTCACACCATAGCATGTCCCAACCCACACACACACACACACACACACGGGCACTTTCTCAGCTTTGTGGTAGGTGAAGTGGCACCCGGGTTGTAATTATCTGCTTTATATGTGGCAGCGCACTAAGCCCCAAATGAGTGTTTACTTCACACCACGGCTATTGTGTGGAAAGAGTGAGAGCAGGACGGAGAGCGGCTCTAATGGCTGCCATTAATGGGCAGGTATCAGGATTAACGAGCTGAACCTTTAATTAGTGACAGGGAAATGTTCAGCCTCCAGCCCTTCCACCTCCTGACTTACGAGAGTCAGTCCTACTAATCCCCAGCCTAAGCCTTATAATGTTCCCAATGTTCGTTTTCTGGGGGTTTTCAGTCCGTTTTTGTTTTCTATTTTATATTATTTGGTTTCCTAATTGTTTTAGTCTGTTTTAGTCTCTCTACTTGCCTTACTTTCTGTCTTTCTTGGTTTTGATTTATTTTATTTTCGTACATGCTTCTTTAATTAGCTTATTCTTTTTGATTTATTTGTTCCTTTTTTTCTTTCTCTCCTTTTCTTATGATTGTCCTTCTTTACATATTATTTGCCTTTGTATTTTTGCTTTGATTATCTTGTTATATTCTTTATTTTATCAATTTTATCAATTTAATGCATGTTTTCTTTTTGAGTTTGCTTGTCCTTTCTTTTTTCTATTTATACATATTTTATTTTTTTATTTTATTTTTTTGTACGTGCTTAGCTACTTAATTTTCTCCTTTCTCTTTTAACAGAGATTTACTTTCTGTATTTCATTTTTTCTTTATTTATTTTATTCTTCTTTCTCTTTATATATGTATATATTTAATTTTTTTATTTGCTTTTCTTTTGCTTGACTAATTGTGTTGTTCTCGTCCTTATTAATACACATTTATTTCCTTAATTTGCTTCTTTCCTCTTATTTTTTTATGCATATTTACTTTTTTCTCTTTGCTCTTCTGTCTCTTTCTTTATTTCATTTATATTTTGGTAATATTTATACATATTTAGTTTTCTCTAGTTGTCTTTTTGGGCTCTTCTTCTTTATTTTCTGTTTCCTTTTTTTCTGTTGTACTCTTTTTATAAATCGCTTAAAATCTTTTATTTGACAGCATGAAATATTATGTTTTTCATGTTTATTAAAACTGAAAATGAACCAACTGCATTTGATCTGACTGAAAACTCCCTCATATTGTGTGTGTGTGTGTGTGTGTGTGTGTGTGTGTGTGTGTGTGTGTGTGTGCAGGTCAGGAAGTGGTGTTCAGGTGTCTGGGTGAGGGAATACTGGAGAACGCCTTTCAGGGATACAACGCCTGCATATTCGCCTATGGACAAACAGGTGTAGTGTCTGTCTGTCTGTCTGTCTGTCTGTCTGTCTGTCTGTCCGGGTGTGTGAGACACAGCGGTGTTTATAACTGATAGACGCTGCAGGACTGTGAGACACATCTGTTGGCCTCGTTGGAGCAGCAGGTAGATGAACAGGAAGTCGCTGGGTTTCCCATTGCTCTGCATTATCACTCAGCATTCCAGCACACACACACACAGTTTGTCTTGCTATCATTGTGGGGACTTTTTATTGCAGTGATATCACTTTAGGTCATTGATTCTCCACCTTAAACACGGGGAAACCTTTAACCTGATGTAACCCGAGCAGACACTGGTCTCAGGAGGACCTTAGGTTCTCTTGAGGCGCTTTGGGTATGTGAACCCTAGAACCTGTATCTTGTGTTGAACTGATAGCGGGGTTCAGTGGAGCTGCTAAAACCCCTCGTCTTGTGGACCCTGATCTTCTGCAGCGAGATTTCTTTAATCAGATTTGAATTCGTCGTCCAGTCGTTGACTGCAGGCTCCCTCCACCATGCTTCAGAGGTTTTGTGAACAGTCCAAACACAGCCGCGTCTGATTATTCAAGGGGTCATGTAAACAGCGTAGTCCAATTTCCCAGATAAAGAGAGCTGGATTTTAGCTCAGTAATCAGATTCTTCAGATTTTTCCTGTTGATCCGATTTCAGTTGGTTTTCTCAGTTCAGTCTGGGTTGCCAGGTCTGCCTCTTCCAAGAGACTTTTTTTCCATTGAATGTTTTATTATTGTTCCTGTGGGATCTGGCAACCCAATAAAGATTATTACACGATCATCGAGTTGACCACTTTAGCAACAAATTCTTGCGGCGTGTGTGTGTTCTTGTGCTTGTGCGTGTGTTTTAGGTTCTGGAAAATCGTTCTCAATGATGGG
This sequence comes from Ancistrus triradiatus, assembly GCA_025084515.1. Classification (NCBI taxonomy): domain Eukaryota; kingdom Metazoa; phylum Chordata; class Actinopteri; order Siluriformes; family Loricariidae; genus Ancistrus; species Ancistrus triradiatus. The sequence goes on from JAJAGP010001484.1 coordinate 29,531, forward strand.
CAGTGGAGATCAGCCGGGTCTGATCCCGCGGCTCTGCTGCTCCCTGTTCGAGCGCATCGGCCACGAGCAGAACGACTCGCACTCCTTCAAGGTGGAAGTGTCCTACATGGAGATCTACAACGAGAAAGTCCGAGACCTGCTGGACCCCAAAGGGTGAGAGACGGAGGCGTGGCTGCTGTATCGACCGGTCATGTGAATGACTGCAGGCTTATTAGCTGTGATGAAATTTTAAACAGAATGGAACCAGACTTGTAAGTGGTCTGGTTCTTTATTAAAATGCTCTGTGTGCTTAAAGGGTGCAGTGGGAATGATGCGCCCCTGCATGGTGCTTTGATCCATTTGGAACGAGGCCGAGCTGACTCTCAGGCGCCCCCCTGTGGACGTCACGGTGCTTTTCTGCTCGGTCCCTATGAGGAATGTGGCACAGGGTGGGGGAGTGTTCGATTCTTCAGGCTCTGGCTGCTGGAAGTCGTTTCCAGTTTGTGAAAACAGGAAGCGTCCCTGATTTATTTGGCACGATGTTATTTAGTTTATTCTCATGCTCCTCTGAAATGAGGCCGGCTGCACTCCTTATTCGGGGCAAGGCTGTAATTCTGTTCGCCGCATGTGGGCGAGGGGACGCTCCGCAGCATGTGGCGCGCAGAACCCTTCCGTGACGTTAGAACCATAGAAGCAGATCTTTGACTTTCTATGTTCTCAGGTTTCCGAAAAATGCATGATAACGTGTGGATTGTAGCTCTGCATAAGCTCATAGCCATGTCGTCGGATACCTGGTGACCCGGGCTGCGTTAGAACAGGCCCGGATCCTTGGTTTTGGTTCCGCCCTGTGTAACGGTTCTGAGCGTGTGTGTTCAGGAGCCGGCAGTCCCTAAAGGTCAGGGAGCACAAGGTCCTGGGCCCCTACGTCGACGGTCTGTCCCAGTTGGCCGTGACCAGCTTTCAGGTAAGAACACAGACCGGGAGTGTCGCAGATCCCGTTCCTCCGTCCCTCCCTCACCCCAGGATCTCTCCACAGGACATAAAGTCTGTGATGTCGGAGGGAAACAAATCGCGCACGGTCGCCGCCACCAACATGAACGAGGAGAGCAGCCGCTCGCACGCCGTCTTCAGCATCATCGTCACGCAGACGCTCTACGACCTGCAGTCTGGGGTTCGGCAAGATTTAACATTTTCCGTCAAGGTTTTTTGGGGGCTTGAGAGCAAGCGCCAGGTTTGTGTCGGGTTTAGAGGCTGCTGAATTTCTGTTCTAATTCCATGTGTGTGTGTAGAACTCGGGGGAGAAGGTGAGTAAGGTGAGTTTGGTGGACCTGGCGGGCAGCGAGAGGGTGTCTAAGACAGGAGCAGCAGGAGAGAGGCTCAAAGAGGGCAGCAACATCAACAAGTAAGGCCCAGTTCCTGCACTTTAAATGATGATTGGGTTAGAAGGAATCTTACCAATCTGGCAACCGGAATAAGAGCGCATTTACAGACAGGTGGTTCCTATACGAGTGAAAAAGTTACAGTTCTCCAGTTACAGTTGCCTAATTTGCTCATTTTTTCCTGTTCAGATTACAATCTGGCAACCGCTGTGATCATGAACTAGTACTAGTACTGATACTGGGCCTGGTGTCTGTAAGTAGCTCCTCATGCTCCGTGTGTGTGTGTGTGTGCAGGTCTCTGACCACACTGGGATGCGTGATCTCGGCTCTGGCCGATCAGTCGGCGGGAAAAGGCAAGAACAAGTTCGTCCCGTACAGAGACTCGGTGCTGACGTGGCTGCTGAAGGTGAGTTCGCCTGATGTGTTATGGTTCGGTTCAGAGCAGTTAAGAGAGCGCCGCTTTTGACCATTTTCGGCGACCATAACTTCCTTGGTTAGACACAAATTCATAAACGGACACTAAATGAATCCATACAGCAATTATAAGAGGGAAAAGAAGGAAATCGGGACTCTATACTTAGGTAGAAGGTTAAGAGGGGCACCCGGGTGGGACCGAATAAGACCGGGTCTTCTTTCTGCGCTGTGCCAACGCGATTCAGGACAACCTGGGCGGGAACAGTAAGACGGCCATGATCGCGACGGTGAGCCCGGCGGCCGACAATTATGAGGAGACCCTGTCCACGCTGCGCTACGCCGACCGGGCCAAGAGGATTGTCAATCACGCCGTGGTCAACGAGGACCCCAACGCTCGCATCATCAGGGAACTGAGGGAAGAGGTGGAGAAACTGAGGGTGCAGCTCTCCGAGGCCGAGGTGACACACACACACACACACACACAGGTCTGTAACACATCCATAGTAATGTACTAGGCCTGTAAGTGCTTGTATTACTGTATTTGCGAGGACCTGATATCCTAATATCATAACACCTGTGTGTGTGTCAGTCTCTAAAAGCTCCCGAGCTGCAGGAGAAGCTACAGGAGTCGGAGAAGCTCATCCAGGAGATGACGGTCAGCTGGGAGGAGAAACTCAGGAAGACAGAGGAGATCGCACAGGTACGTTCCACACACACACACCTGGTGAATATATGATTGAGGGACTTTCCGTTGACGTAATGATTACTAATGAGCACTAAACCTGCACCTCAACCTCAGTAACCGGAAGCAAAGCTTTTGGCTTGTTTGGTTTTACAAAAGGAAGCTGCAGTTTGTGTAACAAAGCAGGTCCCCACAAGGCAAGAAATGTCAGATCTGTCCTTAAGTCTGCCAAGCACTATATGGAATTTGAAAACCGTGCTTGTTAGTTAGTGTGTGTGTGTGTGTGTGTGTAGGAGAGACAGAAGAAGCTGGAGAGTATGGGAATCTCTCTGGAGTCCTCAGGGATTAAGGTTGGAGAGGATAAATGTTTCCTGGTCAACCTGAACGCAGACCCCGCCCTCAACGAGCTGCTCGTCTATTACCTGAAGGTACGACCCCGAGACGCACCTCTGACATGACCCCCGGGAGCCTGGGGCGGGGTGCTTAAGACACACGGAAGTTCGTACGAAGTTCTCGAATAGCATCTTGAGAGAAGCGCAGAAATTTCCTTAAGGAAAGTCTTTTGTTTTATCATTGTTGTACTATTGAACCTTGCTTGCTCGTGTGTCCAGGAGCACACGCGTGTGGGAGCGGACACGTCTCAGGACATCCAGCTGTTTGGGATCGGGATTCAGCCGGAGCACTGCGTGATCGATATCGGTCCCGACGGGGACGTCACCCTCTGTCCGGTGGAGAACGCCAGGTTTGGGCCTTTTCACACTGTGTGCGTTACGTTTTTTTCTGAAATCTCCACCTGAATTTCTTCTCAAGGTGTGAGATTTCTTTGTCTTTTCACTAAAGAACAAAGACACGAGCGAAGATTAGTGCAGGAAGGCCTAGTTTGTGTTTTTAAACGTAGATAAATATTAAAAAGTCCATCCAGTCACGGTGATTTTTATCACCTTCAGCTAGATTCCTTTCCTTTAATCTCCATGTTTTTAGAGCCGGCCTGTTGCTCGTCCTATAAGCAGGCGGGCTGTTCTGCCCGACGACCGAGCTCCTATTGGTCAGTGATTTGAACGCAGAAATTAGAGCAGGCTCCGAGTTCCGGACTCTTTCTTTCTCAAACCTGCGTGCGTTTTTCCCGACAGGACCTGCGTGAATGGAACCATGGTTTACTCTGCGGTTCACCTCTGGCACGGCGACCGCATCTTATGGGGCAACAACCATTTTTTCAGGTCTGTGCGTCCTTCAATGGCAGAAGTCCCGCCGGACGCCCGCCCGACCCTGTTCACCGCTCCTTTTCTGTGTTCAGGGTGAACCTGCCGAAGAGGAAGCGGCGCGACCGCTTGAAGGACTCGGAGCGCGAGTCGCCCCGCTCGAGCTTCGTCGACGCGGACGTGGAGACAGCCAGCGAGGCCTCGTCCGAGCCGGACTACAACTACGAGTTTGCGCAGATGGAGGTCATGATGAAGACGCTGGGGAGCAACGGTGAACCCACAGGGCACCTCACGCGGTTAAGTAGAGATAAAACTAGAGGCGCGTCAGCTGATGTGTTCTATTTCCAGACCCGGTCCAGAACGCGGTGCAGGTCCTGGAGAAGCAGTACCTGGAGGAGAAGCGCTCGGCGCTGGAGGAGCAGCGGCTGCGCTACGAGCGAGAGCTGGACCTGCTCCGCCAGCAGCTCTCTCCCGATCGGCCGTCCCAGCACCAGCGGAGCAGCAGCCTCGCCTTCCCCCCTCAGAACGCGCACTCGAACGCGCTCAGCAAGACGCGCCTGTGGACCGAAGAGCGGTAACGTCACGAAACGCTCGTGGTGGCGCCCATGCGCTTGTGGCGCGCGTCCTGAACGAGCCGTGTGTGTGTGCGTTTCAGGGACGAGCTGTTCAGGCAAGTCTGTCTCGGCTGCGCGAGAGCAGGTGATTCGCGCCAACACTCTGGTGCGAGAGGCCAACTTGCTGGCGGAGGAGATGGCAAGGTGCACGGACTACCAGGTGACGCTCCAGATACCCGCCGCCAACCTGAGCGCCAACCGTAAGGTGAGGTTTTTGTCAGTCGTAGTGGTAAAGCGGTGCCACGAAGGCATGACACCGGGACCGCGTTTGTGTTTCAGCGTGGCGCCATCGTGAGCGAGCCGGCCATCCAGGTGCGACGCAGAGCCAAGGGCACGCAGGTGTGGACCATCGAGAAGCTGGAGAACAAACTGGTAGACATGAGGGACCAGTACCGGGAGTGGAAGGAAGGCCAGGACTCGGTGAGTGAAGCCAGGTCCGTCTGCATGTTCACGTTGGCAGTAGTGTAGGAAATATGACCCGCTCGCCTTCTCCCGTCCTCCAGCCCGCCAAGCTCCACAGCAAGCAGGCCGACCCGTTCTACGACGCGCAGGAGAACCACAACCTGATCGGCGTGGCCAACGTCTTCCTGGAGTGCCTCTTTCACGACGTCAGGCTGCAGTACGCCGTCCCTATCATCAGCCAGCAGGGGGAGGTGCTGAGGCTTTTCCAACGGCTTTATAGAAACGCTCGACCATGGCGCTCGGTAATCCGTCATTAACCCTGGCAGTGGTGTTACAGGTGGCCGGCCGGCTGCACGTGGAGCTCATGCGGGTGGGTGGCGCTGTGCCGGAGAGGCTCTCGGGCGGAGACGACTCGTCCGAGAACTCGAGCGAAAGCGGCAGCTACGAGGTGATGGACACCAACGGAGAGATCGTCCACATGTCCAAAAAGCTCACCTGCAGGGTAGATATGCGCACGCAGACACACACACACACACACACACACACTCAGTCACTGTCATTGTAGGGTTGCTGAGACGCAGGTACAGTGGAGTCTCATCTGAATGAAGGCTATAAAGGGTGAGGTATTTTATTCCTCATTATCCGAACCAAAAACAGATCAACACCGGAGGCTCGTCTTTCTTACTTTCTTTGTCATTTTCTTTCTTTCTTTATTTTGTCTTTTATGAGTTCATTAGTCTCCGTCGTGCGTCTGTTGCAGGTGCGGCTCCGCAAGGCGACCGGCCTGCCCCTCAACCTGTCCAATTTCGTTTTCTGTCAGTACACCTTCTGGGAGCAGGCGGAGCCCGCGGTGGCGCCGCCCATGGTGAGCCCGGACATGCCCACTGCTCGAACCACGGATGCTCAGTTCACTGTCCTGTTCGACCACTGCAAGGTGAGCAGCGGCACACGATAAGCTCTGGGATTTAATAAGACATGGAGTCAACAGTAGGTTCTCATCGTTGACGTGTTCGATTTTTGTGTCATGTCGAGGTTTGCTTCCTTTTTTTAACCTCTTCTTGTTTCGAAAAATCAAGAAACTGTATGGTGACCTGAGGCACTTGGACCTGTATTTCAAGGCCAAAACTGGGTTAAACGGAGACGAGAAACCAAACCTGAGCCTTGCACTGTGTGTGTGTGTGTGTGTGTGTGTGTGTGTGTGTGTGTCGCAGGACTATACAGTTCACGTCTCCGACGAGTTTGTGGAGTTTATCTCAGACGGAGCTCTGGCCATCGAAGTCTGGGGACACCGCTGTGCTGGGAACGGACACTCCCACTGGGAACTGAATAGCACCCTGCAGGCTAAAACGCGCACGCTGCGGGACAGGTCAGTGTGTGTATGTGTGGGGGGCGGGAACAGGTATTTGTTACCCTTCTAGGGACCGAAGGACAGGCGCGTCCGATATTTCTGACCAGTTTGCTGGTTGCCACGGCTGTCTTTCCTAGTTTTGAAGAAGTGAGACTTGGAAAAGCAAACTGAAAAAGAGTTTTCCTTCTCCATAAACATGCCTTATATATTTATATATCTGTCTGTGTGTGTGTAGGTGGAGTGAAGTGTCCCGCAGGATCGAGATGTGGGTCTCCATACAGGAGCTGAATGAGCAGGGGGCATACTCAGCTGTAGAGCTGCACCCCAGCAGAGACACCAGCACCGGGGGGGTGTTCCAGCTACGCCAGGTCTCACACACTGGCAAACCTGCAATTGTTTTCAATCTGCAGCAACGCAAATCATGCTGGCTGATGGAGTGTTACGAATTACATTAGTCCGTGTGTGTGTGTGTGTAGGGTCACTCTCGGAGGCTGCAGGTGTGTGTGAAGCCGGTGCAGCACTCGGGGACGTTGCCATTGTTAGTAGAGGCCGTCCTGTCTGTGTCCATCGGCTGTGTGAGTCCACGGTCCACGAAACTTCAGAGACCGCTCGACAGCTACCAGGTCTGTGTGTGTGTGTGTGTGTGTGTGTGTGTGTG
>JAJAGP010001484.1:36305-187940 GCA_025084515.1 Ancistrus triradiatus
TACCTCGCGGAAGGGTGATAAACGTTTTTTTAAATCGTTTTTTCTGTCCTTTTTATCTTAAAATCTAACAATAAATGATAAACGATAACGGAACTGTGATATAAAAGCAATAAGGCACTCGAGGGGGTGCATTATTGTGAATATATCACAGGAAAGAGGCGTTACTAACAACACCTCTTTCCTGTGATATATTCACAATAATGCACACCCTCTCGTGCCTTATTGCTTTATTGTACTGTGCAGAGGAAGGTTCATGATCTTTGTACCAAAATGGGCATATTAGCAGAGATGGGGGGCTCACAACCTCCCAATTAGTAGCCCAGAGCCTTCAACATGGAGTCACTACAGAACTGCTGACAGTACGCATCATGACAGGTCACTTCTCTGAGTAATGGAAGTATTCTTAGCTGTCTGTACCATTATAGCCCCATTGTTCTTCACTGCAGTTAATAACTGAGCACTACAAGCTATTTTTGTTCCCCCCCACATAAAAACACTACGCAGCCCAAAGTATAAAAGCACCTAATCCACTCCTGAGAACGTGGTGCTTCAGAGTCCAATAGTGATGCTTTACTCCACTGCAGCTCAGTCATGGAAACGAGCCATAAAGCTCCAGAGTAACACTGCGCCTGCTAGAGTTGCTTCTAAAAGTTGTTCGGAACCAAGGACAGATGGCTTTTACACGCTACACACTTCAGCACCTGGTGGTCTAGTTCTGTCAAAATCGGTGGCTCCCAGATGTCACCGCAACAGCAATTAGAGTGAATTAGTGCAGCTCTGTCAGGGTACGACAAACTGTCTTGGAGTAAAGTTAGCGTCCCATTGTTTTCAAACGCCTGATAGGAATGGTGTACCTAGGACAGTCACTTTTGGAATCGGTGTCCATATACATTTGCCTCTATGTATTAGGCGGGCACTTGTGTGAGATTAGACTGTTCTGCTGGTGCTGAGAGAGCTGCATCAGGACCGAGTGCGTACGTGTTATCTGCATGTGTGCATCTTCATTTACAAATGTGTGTGTGAGGGGATTAGTGGTGTGAAGCTGGTAATCCATAAAGCTGTGTGAAACTTGGTTGGAGCGAGAGAGCGAGACCGAGACACAACAGAGTTACATAACGAGGCAGCGTCTGACTATTTATATGAAGCAAGACAAAAACATGGCACGAACCACATGGTAACATGACACAGTTCACGTTCAGGGCATGACCAGCTGGTCCTACCTGTGACACAGCAGCAAACAAAACACACAGTTCCGTCCAGGTTTTGTAATAATGGATGCTGAAAAAACAAAACAAAAAACAACAACCACCAAACAAAACACGTGGTGTGTTAAGAGGTTTTCACAGGTACACAGTGAGACTCCCAGCTCTCATATCTGTATGTGCAAAAACAAACACAATCACTGACACACCCACATCATGTAGGGTACAATTTAAAGCTGTATGATCCCCAAGAGAACAAATACCCAGTAAGCACAATTTTCTAAACACACTTTAACCCAGTCCGACACACAACCACACACCAAGGTCGATCGATCCCACCTGTAACGCATGTGCACACATCTTCCTATACAGAGTACAGAACAGAAAATCGGCAGCTAATAAAGCTTAATGCAAAACAGTCTTTTGCTGCATAGCTGTAGAATGCTTCATGATCGCTCCAAAGCTGTTTGTAAATGAAGTTCTACCATCCCAAATTTCATTGTAGTCAGTAAGAACCCAAGATACATTGACCAAAAGTATTGGGATACAAACCACCATGTGTTCAAAGGTATTGGGACACAAACCTGCATGAGGCAAAAAGTATTGGGACTAAAACCCACGAGGCCAAAAGTGCTGGAACACAAAGCCACATGAGGTCAAAAGTATTGGGACACAAACCCACATGAGGCCAAAAGTGCTGGAACACAAACCCACCTGAGACCAAAAGTAGTGGGACACAAAGCCACATGTGGCTGAATGTATTGGGGGACAAACCACCATGCATCCAAAAGTATTGGGACACAAACCCACGTGAGGCCAGAAGTATTGGGACACAAACCCACGTGAGGCCAGAAGTATTGGGACACAAACCCACGTGAGGCCAGAAGTATTGGGACACAAACCCACGTGAGGCCAGAAGTATTGGGACACAAACCCACGTGACCAAACGTGAGGCCAGAAGTATTTGGGACACAAACCCACACGTGAGGCCAGAGTATATATTGAGACCACAACCCCACGTGAGGCCAGAAGGCATATTGGGACACAAACCCACGTGACCAAAAGTATTGGGACACAAACCCACGTGACCAAAAGTTATTTGGGACACAAACCCACGGATGACCAAAAAGTTATTGGGGACACAAAACCCACGTGACCAAAAAGTATTGGGACACCAAACCCACGTGACCTACAAACAGTATTGGGGACACAAAAACCCACGTGACCAAAAGTATTGGACACAAACCCACGTGACCCAAAAGTATTGGGAACACAAACACCCACGTGACCAAAAGTATTGGGACACAAACCCACGTGACCCAAAAGTATTGGGAACACAAAACCCACGTGACCAAAAGTATTGGCGAACACAACCCACGTGACCAAAAGTATTGGACACAAACGCCACGTGGACAAAAAGTATTGGGACACAAACCCACGTTGACCAAAAAGTATTGGGGCACAAAAACCCACGTGAGGCCAGAAAGTATTGGGGACACAAAACCAAACGTGACCCAAAAAATAGGGACACAAACCTGCATGAGGCCAAAAGTATTGGGACAAAAACCCACGAGGCCAAAAGTGCTGGAACACAAAGCCAGATGAGGCCAAAAGTGCTGGAACACAAAGCCAGATGAGGACAAAAGTATTGGGACACAAACCCACCAGAGACCAAAAGTATTGGGACACAAACCCACCAGAGACCAAAAGTATTGGAACACAATCCCACATGAGGCCAGAAGTATTGGGACACAAACCCACATGACCAAAAGTATTGGGACACAAACCCACGTGACCAAAAAAATAGGGACACAAACCTGCATGAGGCCAAAAGTATTGGGACAAAAACCCACGAGGCCAAAAGTGCTGGAACACAAACCCACCAGAAACCAAAAGTATTGGGACACAAACCCATATGGGGCCAAAAGTATTGGGACACAAACCCATATGGGGCCAGAAGTATTGGGACACAAACCCACATGACCAAAAGTATTGGGACACAAACCCACGTGACCAAAAAAATAGGGACACAAACCTGCATGAGGCCAAAAGTATTGGGACAAAAACCCACAAGGCCAAAAGTGCTGGAACACAAAGCCAGATGAGGACAAAAGCATTGGAACACAAACCCACCTGAGACCAAAAGTAGTGGGACACAAACCCATATGGGGCCAAAAGTATTGGGACACACACCACCATGCATCCAAAAGTATTGGGACACTAACCCACATGAGGCCAGAAGTATTGGGACACTAACCCACGTGACCAAAAGTATTGGGACACAAACCCACCTGACCAAAAGTATTGGGACACAAACCCACCTGACCAAAAGTATTGGGACACAAACCCACCTGACCAAAAGTATTGGGACACAAACCCACAAGGCCAAAAGTGCTGGAACACAAGGCCAGATGAGGTCAAAAGTATTGGGACACACACCCACATGAGGCCAAAAGCATTGAAACAAATCCACAAGACCAAAAGTGCTGGAACACAAAGCCACATGAGGTCAAAAGTATTGGGACACAAACCTACATGTGGCCAAAAGTATTCGAACACAATTCACAATTTACTAACTTTCTCCCCAACGTTTTAGCTGTTGGCTGGTCAGGGTCAGGGATGAGCTTGCTACTTCGATCTACAAAACTGTGTAATACTCAACACACGTGACTCAACCATACCAAGGCTGAATCCTTAGCGCACCTCTGGAGAATGGATGATGGAAAACAGCGGGAGCGGCAACACGGCCAGAGGAGAAACAATGTTGGCTACACAGTCTTTACTGTTTGGAGCAAGCAGGGGTGGTTTTCTGCACTCATCTATACCTTTAGACTCAGAAGCAGATCCTGTGGAACAAATGCAGTCCAATTACATCGGGCTTATGAGTCAGGACCTGCTGCTAGGCAACCGAGTCATGAGTAAGGCAGACGGAGAAAGAGACTTTAAGCGCTATAAGAGGTGAAATAAGAGTCAGACGGAGATATATAGCAATAGGAAACGATGACGGCGGGACAGAAACCATAAACAACTAGGAGAGCACGAAAGCGTGTGCACAAGTGTGACAGCGGGAGCGAAAGATGGCACCGGAGCAAGAACGTGATGAGCCACGTGAGGCGCCGCAGACACTGCGGGCTGGTTACGTAAACACACCCCCTGCCTCTGTCTGCTCATGGACTCAGCAGACACTCCACCCTCCCTCTCTGCATGCACCTCTCCCTCACGTGGCTCCTCACATGCTCCCGCTCTCCCTCCGCCTCCCCCTTCACGCCCCCACTAAGTCCACAGAGAGGCTGGAGTCAGCGGCGCTCGGGTCTGCATGAGACTGCAGCATCACACAAGGCAGAGAAGGCAACACACACTTCCTCTAGTGCTCACAGACCTATTACATACAGAATTAGTGGCAGTGAATGAGTTTACATTTATTAATTATTTAGTCCTTGTCAATTATTGGCCAATTTCAGTCAGCTTAATTTAATTCAACCATGATGTAACAAAGAGGTCAAATTTTCTCCTTCCTCAACACAGGCAACACTAGAGAATGCACCAAGGACCAAATTGCGCTGAGCCTCTAAAATCAACCTACAAGTGCAGCTACAAGCCTGAAAATCCTCATATTCACTGTTGGGGCGATGAGTAATGAGTATGAAATAACTGCAGATGTAACAACAAAGCATGGATGAGAACGCAAGAACAGTGGTACCATGATTCTCGTCATTTAATCGTTCCAGAAGGTTTGAGAACCAGAAATGATGAGTATCGAGCAAATCTTTCCCATAAGGAATAATGTAAATAGAATATTCTGTTCCAGACCCCCAGAAAATGTTCTTTTGTTCTTTAATAATAAACACCTTCATTTAAAAACTCGTCAAAACGCACCAAGAACCGAATTCAACAAGTTGCAAAGTGGTCGAGTGCCGAGGTATGACCGTACAATCTTGAAACGTACAATCCAAGCAACTGACGGTTAAGGAGCATGGCTGACAGTGACACCTTGGCAGTGCTGGGGCTTTAACCCTAAACCTTCTGGTCAACAGTCCAGCACCTGGAGACTACAGAGACCACATCAGAGAACACAAACTCCCCTCCCCTCCTCCTGTTGACTGAGGATGCCTTGCCACCAAATCTGGTATCTGTGGTATCACAGTTGGTATTTGCACCAAAAAACATCCCCCACACCATTACACACCGTTCTGCTCTGACCTCTGGCATCAACAAGGCATTTTTGCCCAGAGAACTGCCCTCCTTGTCGGACCATTCTCTGCAAAACCCTAGAGATAATGCTGTGCGTGAATATCCCAGTGGACCGGCAGTTTCTGAAAGACCAGCCCGTCTAGCACCAACAACCACGCCATGGGCAAAGTCACAAGAATCACCTTTCATCCCCATTTTGAGGCTTAGTTTGATCTTCAGCAGGTCGACCTGACCATGTCTACATGCCTAAATGCATCCAGTTGCTGTTATGCGATGGAATCCACTGCTGCACTACCCTCCTGAAGTTTGTCCATTATAATAGCGCACTATATAGTGTTTCAGATTTTTGAATGCAAGGCATAATTAAGAGGGAACAGTTTCCAACGCAGAACTAGAGTTCGCTAGACCCTCTGCGCCCAGATTCCATCGTCAGAAGAGGCAAAAATAGAGCTTTGTTGGCAAGAAATACTGATGACTTAATGGCACTGTGAAGTACAAAACAGATTCTAAATGAAAATCTGGCTGCCTCTGCCAAGAGGAGGAACGTTCATCCATACCCACACATAAATGGGTCAGTGATCACAGACTCAAGCTTCATACATGATTTCTCCAAAAGTTCATAGTAGGCTTAGAGCAAGTCCATTTTAGAGCAAGCCTAGAGCAACACTGACAAGGGAAACCACATTATCTGATGAGGATCAAACCTTGGGTGGACTAAAAGCCAAAAAGTGACCCAACCTCCTCAGGCAGCCCATCTGCTATGTATAGCATCTAGGCTACTTACTGCTTAAAGGAATTACATACGAGTCATAAGGGGGAATTAAAAATGACCTATTTTTATTCATGTTCCTACTGATGCTCAGCCTGGTCTGGGTCATGGGGTTCACAGGCAAGCATGTACCCTTAGTCAAGAAATTGTCCACTCCCGCATTTCAGGTCTGCAACACTTTCCAAAAAAAGTTGGGAAGGGGCAATTTAGGGCTATTAATGAGGCAAACCAAGTCAGCTTTGTTTCTATACACTTTTTACATTGGAACACTGTATAATTTTAGATTATCTTCTCATATCTAAGGCCAATCCCTAATTGAGCAAACCTAGGGTGACAGTGGCAAGGAAAAAACTCCCTAAACATTGTAAGGAAGAAACCTTGGGAGGACCAAGACTCAAAAAGGGACGCAACCTCCTTGGGCGTTTTAGATGATAAATGTAAGAATTAAGTTATCTAATTAATAAGTCCATAGTTTAAATAAAGAGAAACTAAATCAATATTAACAGAGAGAATATTATGGAAAATATAATAAATAAATAAAAAACGGTTAGACTAACATTTTAGAGAAAATGGAATATTATGAAGAGTATAATAAAATAGAGAATATAAAAGCTATAGCATATAAGCCAATAATGAATAGAAATATTGAATAAAACTATGCATACTGTCAAAGGGAAAGTCCCAGTGGTATGGCATCCCCAATCAACCAGAAGAGGGAGAGTTACTGCCCTCTGTGGTACGAGTACAGTGGGGATGGAGCTGATTACGGAAGAACAGCTTGAGCTGGAACTGGTACCGGAACACAAAATGTGCCAGAAGTATTGAAATGTTTAAAAACAATGTTCCTCAAAGAAAAACTGGAAGGGATTTACATATTTCTCCCTCTGCAGTGCATCATATCATATCAAATTGCCTCCGTCCCAGCTTTTTTTGGAATGTCTTGCAGGCCTGAAATGCAGGACTGGATGTTTATGAACAAATGAAGTGAAGCTGACCAGAAAAAACCTGAAATATCTAAGGTTCATACTGTCTGCAAAGAAATGTCAAAGTTTTTCATATGCATTTTCCATTCCATCCCAACATTTTCTGGTTTGAGGTGTTTGAAGGTGCAGCCTCATAGAGGTTAGTCCAGGTCTAAAACTCTATATTATAGACCTCATGGATCCTGCCCTACTCTCATCTAATGGTGATATCAGAGGTGGAGCGGTCATTGTTGAGACAAAGTCATCCTCAAGAGTGCTGGAAAATAGCTCGAATTAATCCAGCTCTGCTCCTCTCAGAGGGGAAGCAGCTGCTGGAGGAGGGTGGATGGAGGATGGCCTTGGAGACATGGTGAGCCTTCAGCATTATTTCTGCTGTGTCAGAACTTCAAGAAGTCCTGATTACCGAGTTCTTCAGTCCAGTCCGAGTCTCTGTGCGCCTGCAGTCAGCTCTCTGCAGTATTGATTGGTTGTGGAGAGGGTTTTGGCTGTGGCTGCCCCCCCTCCTTCCTGTCTCACGGTGAGAGCGTCCTCACGTGCCTCTGGCTTATGTAACAGCGCTCGCTGCTCTGTCCGCTGAATGCTGATGAGCTGTCTGGAGCTCCCAACTCGCTGCACTTAGCCAGCCGGAGCCAACGGCACAACCAAGGCTTGAGCCTGAGCTTAGCTCATTTATCTCCCAAGCACGCTCGCGCTCTCACAAACACACACACACACTCACTCTCAGAGTTGAGAGGGTCAACAGGTTTAAAAAGTCGCATTAAACTTTGTGTGTTTCTCTAGGGCCCTCTTTTGGTGACTGAAAGAAATGGCAGGCGCACACTAGTCACAACACTCACAATATAGTTTCCTCTAGTGCACAAAACAATGCCATTTAACAGCTCCCATCTGATCCACAAGCAACAAAACAAGGCCGTGTAGGACATTTCCACAGGCTGGTGAGCCGCATGATTGGTGTCCGAACTGATCCAGTGGGTAAAATAAGTTTTAGGTAGTTCTGCTAAACAAGCCTTTTAATCTGTCCAAAGGACACAGGTTGGGGAGTTTTCAAAAACAAAGAATATAGGGAACTTGAAATACCCATGGTCACGTTCATTCATTTTCTTAACCACTTAATCCTTGGTTAGGGTCACGGGAAAGTCAACACAGGGCGCAAGGCAGGAGCAACCCTGGACAGGGCACCCATCCATCGTACATACATTCACTCACACACCCATACACACACATGCCAAGGGCACTTCAGAAACACCACTTACCTCTTTGGACACATCTTTGGACTGTGGAGAGAAACCAGAGTATCTGAAGTAAACCCCCATGAAGTTGGTGTCACATGCACAGACCGACCAATCTGAGCCACACAGACTTGGAAGTCCTTCAAAGCTGCCACTTTTATGTCGAGCATTATTATGAGTAAAAAGGCTAGATATACTCTATGTAAATTTTCTCTTTGACCAGATATTATAATTTGACGGGCAGTGTAGACTGCAAATCAGTTTCCAGAGTGACAGTCACAAGGGAAACGTCCATATGAATAAAATACTTGAAAGGAACCAGGCTCAAAAACAAGACATTTCCTCATCTGGGTGAGACCAGACAAGATGAATTGCTTTTCTAGCCATATATAAGGAAGCTGTGTAAAAGATGGTGGTGTAAAAGCTGTTCAGTGTAACATTAATCAGCTGGAGCTTGAGTGGGAGCCAAAATGAGACGGTTCACATTAACAGGTCCTTTTAAACCAGGATTAACCGAATTAGAGCTGATACTCCAGAAACAACAACCATGTTTTCCTGACACTGTGTAATAACAATAAGCTACATTAGCTCACGTGTCATGGATATATACACATGGAACTGGGAACTCAATATAGGAACCTTGATTTGCATCAGTGATTGATTTAATCCTAACTGAAACCCTGAGAGCTCTAATATGCCATGTTGAAAACGTTTCTCCCACTGACCTGCTTATCGAAGGTCTCCTTCTTATCCAGCATCTCACGAAGGGTCTGCAGTATCTTAATACACAACTTCTCCTCCTTATCCATCAGCTTTTTTGTGTGTTTAATCAACCTGCAAGCACACAAAGTTCCCAGATAAGAGAATTCCCCTGAACAGAATTGAATATTTTATTTTTTTAGTTTATGGGTGGGAAGAAAGTGGTGGTGGCCTAGCGGGTAAGGTACTGGACTCTGGCCCAGAAGGTCCAGGGTTCAAATCCCACCTCTGCCAAGCTGCCACTGTGGGGTCCTTGAGCAAGACCCTTAACCCACAATTGCTTGGATTGTAAGACTGTACCAACTGTAAGTCGCTCTGGATAAGGGCGTCTGCTAAATGCTGTAAATGTAAAATAATGGGAAAGCCCCAGATTTACATGACTCATGGTCATATGGTAATAACCAGATCTCTACTTTGTAACCAGCCAATAATCTTACAGAAAGATGTCACGTAAACTTCAAACCTTGAATAATGAAACCTTGAGCATATACTGGGTGAATGTCTGGGTGCTGCATTAAATTCCAGGGTTGCCAGATCATGCGAGAAAAATAAGCAACCAAGTCTATTGAAACAAGTCCAAAACAAGCAAAGATCTAAGATCTAAGAATAAAAGGACCTGGAAAACGTGTTTGTTTCCTAGACAGCTCTGCGTTCATGTGCAGAGAAAACCAAATGAAATCGGAGTATGGGATTATACGTGCTGAGAAATCAGATTACTGAGGTAAAATCCGGCTCTCTTTATGGATTTGTTAATCTGGACCAGAGTATGCTGTCTACATGACCACTTGAATACTCAGATAACTGTAGAAATTTGATTACGATCAGATTATTAAGTGCATGTAAACGCACTCACAGTTGAAGAAAGCTCATATTAAATCTCAAGATCAACTGAAAGAAGGTTATTTGGTCTGATGAGACCAAAGCTGAGCTTTTCAGCCATCAGACTAGACGCTAGGTTTGAAGGGGCATCAACACTGCACATCACCATGAACAAACCCCACTGTGAAGCACTGTAGAAGGCTTGTGAAGGTAGATAGTAAAATGAAAGAAGCAAAACATGGGGAAATCCTGGAGAACAATCTGATTCAGTCTGCAGGAGAACAACTTGAGGCCTTTTCACACAGAGTCCGATTTTTACACAATAAAAAAATGGATACTTTTTTTGACGTAGTGGGACCGATACTTACATACAGTCACTGAGATTTATCACCATCATTCTTCAGCTCTGCTACTAGCAGGATGAGCTATTCTACCTGACAACAGAGCTCTGATTGGTCGGCCTGATTTTAGGGCATCCGAACAACGCAGAAATTAGAACAGGCTCCGATTAAAAATTTTACCCAGCGTTACAGTCCGTCAGTTTCGGGCTTGGTGTGAAGGACTGCGCTGATATACGTGTGTTCCTTTTCAAAAATTGCAATTTTTCTGTCCGTAAAAAAGGCCTTTAAGTGAAAATTTATTTTCCAGCAAGACAATGACCCGACGCATACAGCGAAAGCTACACAAAAATGGTTTAAAGACGAAAGAAATTCATTGTTCTCATGTTTAAACTTTAGATTCCGTGCCTATAGAAAATCATCAAACCCTTTAAAATGGTCACTTTTTGTCTTGCTTGGTCTTACAGACTGAATATTAAAGTATCAAGAAAAAAAGCAAGCAGTGATGAGCTCCCTGATTTAATACTTTGTACAATGACCTTTTACTTTAATCACAACCATCAGGCTGTTTGGTAAACAAAACGTTTGGCTCTTTTTCAGAGAGACCTTCTTCTTGCCAGCCTACATACTGACCTGCTTTGTGTAAAGCTTGTGAGATTGTTATCACGCACATTCTCAGCCATATAGACTCCTATGTGCTTCAAAGTCACCCCTGGCATATTGGAGGCTTCCCTCATCAACACATTCCTGGTTTCATCCAGTTTGAAGGGGTGACCCAATTTAGGCAAGGTGTTGGTGATGCCACACACTTTCCACTTCTTAAATGATGGTTTCATTGGTACTTTGAGGTATCTAAAGTCTCTGAAATCTTTTTTGGATCCTCCTTCTGGCTTTTGAAAGCATCTATCCAACCATGGTGAATCCTTTATGTTACCCTGCATTACTGGCAGTCGAATGCTCAAAGAACAGCTGGTCTTATTCTGAAGGCCATGAGGTAGGGATTTACCTATAAGGAATAACAGATATTGAGCTCCAGTTATCTGAATATGCATCATCTGAGACAAGTTCCATGAACGAGGCATATTTGGATAAAGGGGTAATTCATTTTGCCATCATAACGCCAGGTTATGGAAAACCTAAAATATCTAAACTGTACATCTTCCTTACTGATGCTCTATGAGAAAACTTTCAAAGTGAATCATGGAAAATCGAGTGCTTATGTAATTGTAAGGCCACATCAGGCTGCCACACACTCAGACATGTGCTGTTAGAACCAATGCCAGACAGGCACTCATTCAGGGTTCTCATGCCACCCACTCAGCACCCAAATATCAGCACTGTGACCTGCTCTGGGTCAGTCCTCTACTGCAGCTACACAAACAACAGTGGTTGGGTGATATAGAGCAAAGTGAACATCATGAAGGTACACCTTGCTAGTACCGGCATGGACCCTCTTTCACCTTCTGAACTGCAATAATTCTTCACGGCAAACATTCCTCAGATTTTGCTTAATCCACACTAACAAACTCGGTCAGCTCAGCGTTTCCCACACAGTGATTTATTTGGTGTGGCCCACCACATATTGTTTCTCTTTTCTACTATTTAAGTTGGGTCAAAGCTTTTATTGTAGAGTTGCCCACATCGCATCCATAATCTCAGCCCCTCCCACATCATGGAGTGAAATTACTGTCTTTCACGTGAGAGAGCGCATCAGATTTCCTCTTGTACTTATGAACAAGCAGGTATTTCAGAAGGAAGAAGGGAACTGAGAAACATGCAGGAATTGTGAAGCACGAGGCTGTGAGAAACGAGGGTATTTAATGCAGGTGGGCTGTGCTATGAAGACACGGCTTCTCCATTGTCCTTGTGGAGAACATGTTTCGTCTCTTCCACTTGTCAATATCATGTTCTGACTATTTATTTATTTGTGGCAACCACGTTTCAAAGGCAGACATTAAGAACACACTACAAATGGCTTGAGAGTGGTGCTGGACATGTCACACTACAGTACTAAGAGCAGTTTCAATTCCGAATTTCATGAAATTATTGCAGGATGCACTTAAAACAAGGACATTCTATTTTACGAAGGGAGGAAAATTTGTGAAAATTGGACTGTTTTTAAATATTATAATTAGGCTATTCCATGACTTGTTTCCTATCTTAACCGTCATATTGTCACATAAGCTTAATAAATGACATAGGCTAATATTAATAGCTCGGAACGTTATTATGAATACATTGTTCATAAGAGCCCCATCCATGCCTTCGCATCTCCTTTAATCACCTGTGAATTACACCGAAATGTTATTATATTGATTACCATTCCAAACCCCCTCCCAATAGACTCTCATTAGTACTCGCATTTGAACGCACTTCAATTTTCATCCCTACTTCAGTGTCTTTGGGCTCTGATATCCAGAATATATCTTCTGGAAGGGTTGAATAGTAAAACACAGAAAGCAAAACAAAATCAAAATAAAATATAATAAATATTTAAACCCATATTTTGATGTTACACTAGCGATAAGTAAAATTCAAGTCACCTTTGTATACTTTTGGAGAACATAATAAAGGGGGATTTTTGACATTTTTAAAGTAAAAATGATCTGTCTGGTCAGTCTTACTTGGTCATGAAAGCTCCAGTCTCACAGCGCAGGCGTGCTTCAGCAGGGAACAGCAGCTCGGGACTGTGCAGGATGTCCACCAATACAGAGAACTCAGCCTGGACTTGTGGACTGAACTGCTCCTTTAGATAGGCCACCACACCCTACACACACACACATTCTGGGTTTACTATTTGTTCGTATTCTATGTGTTTTTATATAAATGACTGACACATTTCAAATGATTCGAAAAATTTTTGGCGCCACAAATTCAAATGGACGGTTTGATGTCCAAATAATTCAAGTGAAGAGGCGTTCGAATTCTCATTCTCTTCTCATTCGTTCCAGAAGGCTTGTCAAGAACTGAAGACGAGTACCAAGAAAATTTTTCCCATAACGAATAATGTAATTTGAATGAATCTGTTTCAGACCCTCAGAAAATCCACACTGTATAAGGCATTACATGCGTTAATGGAGTTGTATTATACAGATGGTCCCTAATTCCTGATGAACTAAATAATTTATATAATTATAATTAATGAATCAATTGTAAAACATCAGTGCTAACTTAAATGATCATGACATCTGATGACACTGATTATGGTAAACACTTTCTAATCTGATGCGGTCTTGAGTGCTGCACCATACCTGCAGTTTTTCAATGATGCTCCTGTAGTCCAGGGTTCCCAGCGTCTCCTTGCGGGGCCGAGTACGAGCAGACTGCCTCCAGTCTTTAGCAGCACGCTGTACCATGTTGGTGTGGGTCTTCAGGGTCAGAGTGTTCACCTGACTGTCCAGGTCGACTGGCATAGCTATGTTTCGGCTCTTAGCTGGGAGAAAGAAAGAAATACTACACAATTAACTCCTACTCCAGTCTGTCTAAACTTCCCTTTAGTTCATAACGACATGATGTGGACTAACATTACTGGCCCACACAGAACCCTGACCTTAAGGCCATCCAACATTGTTGACATAAATTACAAAACAGACTTACTGAATGTAAGCTAGTACATATCATCCAAAGTCAGTTTCACACCACACTAAGACCATTTTGGCTGAATGGAGGCATTTTCAGAACATTAAACGATACAGTGTGGATGTGATGTTCAGGTGTGCAGTCTTGTTCAGATGTTCATCTACTTCAGAAGGGTCAGATTGTGAAAGAGTGGTTCAGCGACCATGAGCCATCATTTCCACACATGGGTTGGCCACCACAGAGTCCAGACCTGAACCCCATTGAGAATCTTTGGGATGTGCTGGAGGAGACTTTGTGCGGTGGAACAAATCTCCCATCATCAATACAAGATCTTGGAGAAAAATTAATGCAACTCTGGACAGACATAAATGTTGTGCCATTGCAGAAACAGTTCTGTCCAGAGTTGCTTAAATTTTTCCCCAAGATCTTGTATTGATGATGGGAGATTTGTTCCACTGCGCAAAGTCTTCTCCAGCACATCCCAAAGATTTTCAATGGGGTTCAGGTGCATATTTTACGTTTTGTTTTGAAGTATGACTCCATGGCTTTAGTTTCATTCTTAGATTTATCATCTACACCGGCCAAGGAGGTCGGGTCCCTTTTTGAGTCTTGGTCCTCCCAAGGTTTCTTCCTCATAACACTTTTTCCTTGCCACTGTCACCCTAGGCTTGCTCAGTTTGAGATTGGACATAGATATTTTGTGTGTTTGGGTAGTTACTCAAAAAACTAACTGATTACAAATGACTCATTTCAAAATGGTACCAATTACTTCCTTGAATCCTACTTCCTGATCCCACTACTCATTACAGTGGAATCTCGGAATCGAACACCTCTTCATTAGTTTGAGTATTTTTTTGCCCCCAAATTCAGAAAAAGAAATTTCGACCTCAAACATGAGCATCCTAAACAAAACGGTAAACGGTGCGACCTTCCAAAGATGATGCATGTAATCCAGTCCAGTATTTCTTCCCCATTCTGGTGCTCGGTTTGAACTTCAGCAGGTCGTCCTGACCTTGTCTACATGCCTTAACGCACCGGGTTTCTGCCATGCGATTGGCTGATTAGATATTTGCATTAACAAGCATTTGAGCAGATGAACCCATTACTTGTGTGCCACCTGCGTTAAAATATCGTCTCATTAACGTTTAATAATAGCCCTTGTTTTAAAGTGCGGTCACTCACCCACTTCAGCGAGGGTCTTAATGCAGGCCTCGATGCTGGTCTTCTGCGAAGGATTGATCCAGGTACAGTTGTGGACTCTAAGAGCAGACTGCAGCAGCCGGATGAAGGTGGTCTGATGGGCCTGCGGGAAAAACACATCAACGAAAAGACCAGAGGAACACGAGGTAAGAAGACCTGAGCACACAAGCCCAGCACATCTCAAATCATTTATAACCCAGTGTGATTTCTACCTTCAGATTGGAGGTGTTGACTGAAAATTGGGAGCCAAAGAAGCCTTTGACGACGGCCATGATGGTGTCACTCACGTACCGCTCCAGCACGGTGTCGGCATGCTTTCTGTCCGTGGTGCTGTAACAGACCTGAAAAAACACACACACACATACACATGACGCATATTCACAACACAGCAAAGGTTCATTTTATTGATGTCATTTTGGTATTCTTACTCTGTCCATGTCTATGAGGAAGTTGTCAAACAGGTTCCAGATGTGGTTGCTGGTGTAAATCTCCTTCATCTCCACCTCCGTGTCCACATAGCAGTGGTTCACAAAGTTCACGTAGGCAATCTTCACCTGCAGAGAGGTAGAAAAGCGGGATGACTCACAGAACTGTGTATAACCCAAGGTCCTTCAGCTTCAAATAATAACAGGGAATGTTTGTCTGGAGGGAACAGGGAGAGGCTGGAGCGAGTGAAGAAAGAGAGTTTCTACATGTGGAGCTATATGGTAATAAAAGGCAAACAAACTAGATCCATTATCTGGCGGTGGTTTGAGTATCGGTTTGGGTATATGAGCCAGACCTACTGGCAGGACTGGCAGAGATGAGACTCGAGTGTACCGGACTCGAGTCTTTTCCCCCAAAGCTTTGTTTGCCACAGATTTACCAACACTTTCTTGTATAGACTGTGACAGAAGAAAGAAGGGTTAATGCACAAAAGAGTGAGCTGACCTCAGGGATGCAGTCCTCGTGGGTCACCACCTTGACGATATCATCGAGGGGCAGTAAGGAGTTGCACTTGATCTCAGTGTAGACGTTCTTGCCCTCAGTGCAGGCGGCCAGAAGCTCCACCAAGTTGTTGTGGTAAGCCAGAGCGCCATTTTCATCACAGCGCTCCTTCTCAGAGTTCATCAGTTGCAGCAGTGTGGGGAACGAGGCCCGGTCGTTGTAGAAAACCAGGACTTCCTCCCCTGCGTTCACCAGCTACACACACAGGTTTGATTATATTAATACATCATGGACCTCCTTCCAATGTCCATTTGGTACTGTGCTCTACACTCTAAACCCTAACCCTAGATCTAACCCCTACATATACCTTCTAATCCTACACCTAATCACACACATAAAACGAAGACAACATCTAAACAGAAACAACACGTCTAGCCTACTGTATAACCAAACACGTAAACAGAACTCTAACACTACATCTAACCTATAAAGTCCAAGTCAAAGTCCGATTTATTTCTATAGAACTTTTTACAATGGAACATTGTCTCAATGCAGCTTCACAATGTAGATTATCTTCTAATATATAAGGCCAATCCCAAGTTGAGCACGCCTAAGGTGACAGTGGCAAGGAAAATCTTCACACCAAGTCAGAGTCTCTGAAAACTCCCTGTCCACTTTGGCTTTCTTTAGTTTCCCTTCTCTTAACATGTCCCGCCATGTCTTTTTCACATTGTTTTTATAGTCAGCGTGTTCTACAGCCGATAGAACTCTCTGATTTCTCAATCAGCTTTTTAATCCTGCATACACATTTCCTGTATTTTGTCTTTGTATTCTAATAAAGAAACTGATAAATAATTCTGTACGTTCATTATACCCTGGCTAAAACAACAAACCTAATGGTGGCCTAAGACTTTTGCGCAGTACTATACATGACAAGACGCATCCAGAATGTGTTGTTTTTGATGAGGGAAAACCTCTGGGGGCTCGTCCTCACCTCGGTCATCACTTTGTCCTGGCATTTCTTCACGTACTTGCCGTCGGCTTTCACTATAGTCTGCAGGAAGCGCAGGTAGGGAACGCGGCGGCCATGCGTCTCTATGCAGTGCACGAAGTGATGCACCACCCGGTCGCTAATCTCATTGCACAGGAGGTAGTTGTTCTGGAAGATGTAGCGCATGGTACTCGCTTCCAAAAGCTGCAGGAAAGGGTCAAGAGAAGGCACAGTGTACAAAATGTACATGTACATACACAAACAAAGATAGCACACACACCATGCATTCACATATGAACAGTCGTCTGATGGCCCCCTGATGCTTCGGAAAAAGCAAGAGGAACGTCCTCAAAATCGAGAAATCCCAGTAAAGTTAGTGTTAAGCAACCTTTATAGCAAACACAGAAACAGACGGGTATTCTCACCATAAATATTCAGACACATGACTGGTACATACCCCAGGTGTGAGGAAGAGATTGAGGTGTTTGTGGAGCAGAATCTGGTTCTGAGGATTATCATTACAGAAGTTCTGCAGGAAGGTGTGAGCCAGGGCCATGATCTCCTTCATCTTCTCATCTCCCTGAAGACAGAGCACATGCAGACTGATTCGTGCCACTAAACTTTCGAGATGCTCTTACACATTTATTCACATTAATACCCACAAAGGAGCGCAAGTGCTGCGGCGGAAATTCACTAGGTCACCACCTCAGGGACCTGGTTTGAGACACGGAGGGGGATTATCCCACAGCGATGAAACAGCAAGCCAAATTATGGATTCCCAAAAGGGCTCTGGGATGATGTGGAAAATCCACCCTTGGTGAAATTGGGCTGTCCAACTAGACTACATGATTGAGCTAGGAGGACACTGATCAGGGAAGCTGCCAAGAGGCTGTGGACAGGTGTCTTTTATACAGATAACGAGGTCAAACAGGTGCCATTAATACAGGTAACGAGTGGAGGACAGAAGAGCTTCTTAAAGAAGAAGTTACAGGTCTGTGAGAGCCAGAAATCATGCTTGTTTGTGGGTGTCCAAATACTTATTTTCTACCATGATTTACAATTAAATTCTTTAAAAATCCTACAATGTGATTTCCTGGATTAAGTTGAAGTGTACCTATGATGAAAATTACAGACCTCTCTCAGCTTTCTAAGTAGGAGAACTTGCACAATCAGTGGCTGACTAAATACTTTTTTGCCCCACTGTATATAATAAGCGTAACCATATCGGCCGGTTCACTCACAGACTCGTAGGGGATTTGCAGGAGGTCCAGCACCACCGTGTGAGCCCCCATGTTCTTGAGCAACCTCTGCTGCTGCTGCACACGGCTCTTCTTAGCAGGGTAACACAGCTTACTCAGCCGGCCCAGGATCTACAGAGCAGCACAATAACATTACCAAAACATACCGGTACATAAAGGCAACGCAACAGGAGGACAGCAAGACCCACCTCCTTCACAATGTTGTAGTTGTTGGCTTTGTTACTGTCTATCTGTGGCTTCATGTGGCTCCCATTCTGCACTGGACTGAGGATGATGGTTTCCTGCCACAAACACACAAAAGCTGAGCGATTAAACAACAAAATCCTGCCTGAAATGTGCCTATTCAAATGTAATACATAGGCAGAATTATAGACAACAGAAGCACATTGGCTTTGCTGCCACTAGGGGGAGTACCTCTAAACCCTGCTCCTTGTTCTGGGTTTCGGCTGCGTCTTCGCTCCCGTATCCACCGCTCTTCTCCACCCACAGCTCTGACTTTTCGACCGTCAGTCTCAGCTGGTCCAGATCTGCCTTTATCTGCTTGTAGTTCTCCACATCCTGCTCATAAACCAGTAACTGGACCTGTAAACAATCATACATAACATGACAGATGTAGAAACTTAGCAGTGTATTTCCCGGCATGTTCTTCTATTGGAAGATAAACTCAGTGAGGCTGGAACCTGTTTGAAGGCCTGGAGAACCTCAGTTCTCTGGCTGAAGTGTTTGAAGAGGAGCTGCAGCGAACCGGAGACCAGAGGAGGATAGTCTTGCATGATGAGGTGGATCAGCACCCTCAGGAACGTCCTGCCCCCCTCATCATCTAGATCCACCGGCGTTCTCACCTTACCACTGGTTCCAAACAAACACACACCATTCAAATGACTGACCTACAGACCAAGCTGCAACATCTGTGAGCAAACGTGCCACAGGAAACCATACGTAACCTGTCTGCCTCCAATGCCCAACCATATCTCATCTTGCTAGGCTAGAGGCGGCCTAACAGGGTACTAGAGCCTCCTTTCCCCCAATATACTTGTCCTTTTGCTCCAATACTGTAATCACTCCCATATATCAGCATTACATCCATTTAAAGTCCTTCTGGATGAGTTTTTTTTTTTTTTGGTCAATGAGTGCATGACCCAAGATAGTATTTCAATGGTTGTCTCACCTTCCGGCGAACATATTCTCTGCTTTTTCAGCAATTTCCTCCAAGTTTGGCTCTACACGCAAGCAAACACACAAACACAGAACGGACAAGTCACCCAACAGACAAATTCAATAACAATCATCCAAGAACACAAAGCACACGTACACACAGTTTTACAACACAAAGTAGCTAAGAGCTTTCTCACCAGTTGGAGTTGGGGGGAAGTCAGACAGAGTGCTTTCTTGCACACCCTGGTCCCCAAACTCTTTCTTGTAGATGGAGAGCAGGTAAGTGATCCGGTAGTCCAGTCGCACACTCAGAATGAACTAGCATGGAACAACACACATAGGGTGCTGATGTTAATATGTCATCTTCTAATACTTCCTTTTTAGTCTTACAATGTTTTAACACTTGGACAGTTTAGTTCAAGTTGGTTGATGAAGTTTAAAGCCACTTCAGCACATCGGCCATTTCATAGCAGGAAAGGGAATGTTATCGTCACGTCCTTAAATATGAGCTCTTAGAGTTTTGTAAAAGTTAGGAACTTCAGTAGTTTTCTTGCATTGTTTCAGTTGAATATTTCAGGTAATGTGTTTGACATTAAGAGTTTTTGTTCTTCCAGTAGGTACCTAGAGCCTTCAGTGAGTAAATGTTTTATAGCGATCATTCTTTGGCAGGTTCCACATTGAGGGTTCTTCACCCTTCAGCAAAAAGGAACGTGTCAACCTGGCACGACCAATACAACAGCTGGCGTATGTAACTTGGTCCCATCAGTTGTCCAGATAGTCATCAGACCCAAAACCTATCTTGGACCTGAATCTCAAGAGAAGGTGGGTCATGCAGCAAGGCAGCAACCCAAACCCAAAGTTGTCCTATCAAAGAACTGGTTAAAGAAGAATAAGTTTTGGAATGGCCAAGTCACAGACCAACAGAAATGTTGAGGAAGCTGTTATGGGACTGTGGTAGCCTAGCGGTTAAGGTACTGGACTCTAGAGCAGATGGTCCAGGGTCCTCTGCCAAGCTGCCACTGTTGGGTCCTTGAGCAAGGCCCTTAACCCACAACTGCTTGAACTGTAAGACCCTCTGAATAAGGGCGTCTGCTAAATGACATCAATGTAAACCTTTATTAACTGATAATCCTATTTATATCAAAAGGTGCCAGTCTGAAATGGAGTACACACTTGGGGCACTGTCTGAGGTTTGCGTGTTCTCCGCAGTATGCTCCCCTTGTTCTCTGGTAACCGTTGGCTTACCTGCAGAATCTCAATGATCCTGAGCTTCGTGTCCATCACCACCACGTTCTCGTTGTCAGGTACTCCAAGTTTCTTCTTGCCATGACCTGAAATATCCTGAGATTCAGGAAGGCCATGGGCCAGCAAGGCACCTCTACTCAGAACCATCTGAGTCATCATCTCACCCACGCCATGGATGGAGCGCAGGACGTTATTACCTAAACGCACACAAACACACTTAAGAGTTAAAGCACTGTGAAGGGTACAACCCTCCAAATGTGAATCAAATCTGTAGCTAATCTCTGGTTTGACCTGCTTCCGGGCCCTTGCTGAATTTGGAGAAGTACGTTAACGGGTGCTGCACGATGTCCAGTATGTCCAGCAGGGTGCGTGTGAGGCGCAGCAGCTCCAGAAAGCTGTAGAAGCCAAAGTAGACCAGATTACGTGCCAGGTTCACCACCTAGGAGAGAGAGGGGGAGATATTTTGGATTTAGAGTTATTGCACTTATGGAATAGGGCATTTTGTTTACAAGGTTAAACCTAATGCTTCTAATACTTCTATGAAATTTTTATTATGAAAAAAAAACTCTTACAAGGGCTCGTTCTAACAAAACCTCTTTACCTCTAGAGTGAGCTCATTCTTTTCTTCGTCATCAAACGGGAAATGCTGACTCACGACATCTTTCAGGTACTGATCCACAAAATCCATAGTGGGTGCAAACTTTCTCTTCTCCTCCTCTCTGCTTTTGTCTCTGAACTCATAATCGTACCTGTAGAATGAAAAGACATCTTGCTTTGTTTGGTTCAGCTCCTTCTCATACAGGCCTGTAACAAAGCTATGCCCTCTAGTCCTGAGCAGCCTTCATGCCTTCCATGCACTCACTCTTGGACGGTGATTTTAGAGGGGATCTCGTTCCAGAGGCGAGCGTAGCGGACGGGCACCACAGACTCCTGGGGGTCGCGGTCCACGTGCATGTGCAGCATGAGGCGGCAGAAGGACGCCCGCAGGTTGTAGGGCAGACAATCGTCATACATGCAGCGCAGGATCAGATCCACCGGCAACTGGCTGCTGATCTGATTGATGGCCAGGTACTGACGATCCAGACACATCTTAGCAAAGAGGTTCAGCTGGCACCTGGAGAGAGAACAAACTACATATGAAACCCAACACGTCCGACAGCAGTGCAAGAGGCCAGAGGAAGAGGAAGGCAGACCTGTAGTAGGTCAGGTTGTCAATGTCTTCTTTGTGGTTGAGCTTTGCATCTTGGGCCATGTGCCGGATGGACTTTCCATGAGGTTCTTTGTTGTGGTCGATCCAGTAGAGCCACACCTCCTCATCTTCAGTTTCGTCACTCATCATGGACGACTCTAAAGAGCTCTCGTTGTGAGGAATCAGCCTGAAGAAACAGACAGGTAAACAGATTTTAGAAAAAGGGTTAAGCTTAAGACACTCTTTTGTACAGTAGCTCAGTCTTACTTGGTCTGGATGAGGATGTCTGCATTGCTGGGGTTGAGCATGAACTTGCAGATGAGCTCTTGGGTAACAGGAATTGCAGTTTTGTTGGACACACACAGGTCTGATAGATAATCCAGAAACCTGAAGACAAAGAGAAAGAAAGGTGGGGATCAGACTGTGTGGCAGAGAACTTTAGTGATACGTTCCTGTTGGGCCGAAAATAAAGCGTGAATCATATTTAGGACATTTATCTGGCTCATCAGAGGCTCATCACTCAAGAGTACCAGTGGTATTATTATTAATATCATTATTGCTAAGCTGAATCGTCCGATTACTGACAGAACCCTGACTGGGTACCACTGGTGTCTGTTAAAAACTTGTTCAGAGTTTTGACAGCTCTATCCAACTTTAGTTATCTGATGCGTTTCAAACGTACGAATGCTATTCTTTATTTCCCCACTCGTGAGAGCTTCTCAGGATGAACACACTGCATGTGGACTGAAAGCTGGACGTAGTTCATCGATAATCAAGCTGTTTCCCACAAAGCACTTTTCAAATGCTCTGTTTCTTACAGTTTGTAAGTAAGCCATTAGAAAGTAGGACTGGTTAAGCATTAGTACCAGTCCTACCAGTGGTACCATTCTCACTGAATTTAACACATTTCAAGTTGATTTCAACAGCCCTAGTCACTTAACAGTTCCAAATACTCTTGGGTGCCAAGCCATAAGAGAAATTTCCAATTGGTACAGTCTTACAATCCAAGCAATTGTGGGTTAAGGGTCTTGCTCAAGGACCCGACAGTGGTGGCTTAGCAGAGGTGGGATTTGAACCCTGGACCTTCTGGTCCAGAGTCCAGTACCTTAACCACTAGGTTACCACAGTCCGGTTCTTTATTTCCTCTCTATTAAATTTCCTAAGTTTAATTCTTACATAGAACATCTAGGATGCACAAGGTTGTTGGGTTGAGTCTGGGTCCTTGTCCTTGCCACTGTCACCCTAGGCTTGCTCAGTTAGGGCTGTGGGCCTGGACAGTTGTAAAACTGCTTTGAACAATGCTTTATCAAATGGACGTATATTCGTAACCCTGTATTAGCATCTTGTTATACTTTCAACCAGTCATGGTGCCCATCCAGGCATCCTGTAACAGTTTAACAGGACCACACAGGAACGAGCCTTAATTAGTCCTGTACCACAGGTAACGTATGTATCTCTCCTCCTCTAGCTGATCCCTGGCTCATTGGTCATATGGCTTCATTTTTTGCCAAACTGTTGGTGTTAAAATGCCAACTGATTGCATGTGGACGTCACACTGTCAAACGAAAAGTCCTTAACGAAATCCTATATCCAAACACAAATCGTTCCAAACCATACGTCAAAGCAAAACACAAATCTGTGCTATCTGTGTACAAATCCTGCACCGGTGAAAGACCTTGTCAACAGGCACAATGCAGTTCATGCCTGGTCTTGTTTTTGACTGCACTCTGCAGCTCCAGGCTGTTTGAAACATGCTGTAGAGTCAGACCTGGGCTCCCGGTTCCTGCGTAGCAGTTTTGACAAAGGTCTCGATCTCTCGCGCGCAGTGATTGGTTTCTCCAGCAGTTTGCGGTTGTTGTGCAGCAGGGCCGGCCGATGTGGTCCTCTGCCAGGATCTCGTAGCAATCTGAGACTGCATGATGGAGAATTTCTTGGCGATATACTCCTGTAGAGAGGAGGATAAAGAATTTCAGTCATGGAGGACTCATAAGGTTCACTAACAAAATACCCAAAACCCAGCTATCTGGAACCCGTATCTGACTAGCCAGCCGGCTGATTCTATAACAGACACTACTCATACACAGTCAGAGACCGGGACTGAGGGAACAAAGGATTGGTGGAACAATAAACAGTCAACGAGTGCGTTCACATGCACTTAATAATGCGATAACTGCAGAAAATCCGATCAAAAAGTTTAGATAACACTTGAGTAATCCAATGATGGGAAGCCCCGGTTTACATGGCGGCAATCGGATAAATACTTTGAATACTCTGACAGAAGAATGTCAGGTGAGGCTTCAAACCTTATTAATAAATTAATGCAAAATAATTCATTTTAATTTCCGTTTAATTCCGGGGGTTGCCAGATCCCGCAAGAAAAATAAGTCACAGGACAAATGATGGGAAAAAAAAAAAAACCTGAAAAAAAGCCAAGTCCCTTAGAATAAGCAGACCTGGCAACCCGCGTCAGGGTCACTACCATGCATGAGACTGAGAAACCCAAATGAAAAATCAGAGTAAGGAGTATACATGCGCCGAGAAATCCGATTACTGAGGTAAAATCCAGCTCTCTTTATCAGATTTATTTCGATTTTTTTTCCCCCTCATCTCTACCAATTTCAGCATGTCTTAACTCCTGGGGCACCCCCTCATCTCAGATATGCATTCTTGATTATAACACTGTATATGCAAAAAATGGGCATTCTTTTTGAACACCAGATGGGGCGCAATCATTACGTCATGCTCACAGACCTGGAGTGTCCTAATTTCTTTTAATGACAGGGGACTAAAAATTCTTTCTTTAAATTCACACATTATTTTAAAATACCCATTATCTTGAATCGTTTGCTCGTACCTGGTTCTTGCGGTAATCCTGCTGCGAATGGCGCAGGATCCTGTAACAGAGCTGCAGCATGTATTTAAAGGGAGCGTTGCGCTGGTCACCCAGATCCTCCAGTTTCAGCATGGGCCCATCCTCAGTCTCTGCAAATGTGACTCTCAGAATGCCAAAGATCTAACACACACACACACACCACTATATTTGTGACCATATTTCTTTGGTCATGTATTAAATCATCTTCATACATTCCGTGAAATTCCACGCTGAGACCTTGATATTGTTTATTTGCTTATTTATTTAGTCCAGTCCAGGCCAAATTCAAGTTTTCTGGACCGAATGATGTCTGGATTGAAAGGTTGAAGCGTGCAGTAATTACTCCAGTAACAATGAACAGGTAACATGATAACATTTACAAGCATTTACCCAAGATAAAGCCTGATTTGCAATGGAAAACTTAAGTGATCAATCAACAACGATTTGCATAATAGCATGCTGACACAGTATGGGTGTACTAAAAATATCACGAGTTAGTTAAGCAACATGTAGTCTCTCAGAGCCAACGGAAGGCTCTGTGGGAATTTTGCCATTTGTCCACCGACAGGACAAGTGGGAATAAATCATGAATAAATATGACTGATAAATAGAACATTTAGGATGAAGGTCGTTTCTATTTATCCAAAGCTTTTAATAAAATGTTCTACTTGGTGTAACGGTGCTGGAGAATCTTCATGTTAACAGCGCCACAAGCTGTATTTAAATTCAGAACAATATGCAGAACAGGCCCATGTGTAGGGTTGGGTATTGAAACCCGGTTCCCATTCGGGTACCCGTTAAGAAATTAGAATTTAGATTCCACTTATCGGGTCCTACTAACGCATTGCATACTTAAAAAAAAACTTCCGTATGAAGTTGGATAGAAAAAAGCTTAATGTAAAGTGATTACTATTGAAGTTGAAACATAAAATATATTCTAAACATTTGTCACATTTTTTCACCATTCTGGAATTGAAAATCGAAATCGATAAGAGGAATCTGAATCAGAATCGACAAAATGCAAACGATAACCAACCCTACTCTTGTGGGTCTCCTTAAATACTAAATAAAAAAAAACCTTATGAACTGCAAACCTTACACGCTTCTCACGCAAAGTTTACGTGATCACTGATCTCACCAAGTTCCCAACCAGGCCCAAATGTAGCTTATGGGAACGCTGGTGCATCTCCGTAAGGCATTCTTAGCATATATATCAGAATGTGTACCTGTGCCAGGATGTTCTGCTCTCTCGTGAGCTTCTGCCTCTCTCTGTTGGGGCTGGAGATGACCACAGAGAGCACATCCTGTCCATTATTGGGCACCTCACAAACGAAGAAGATCAAATCCTCCAGCAGCTTGGTCACAAACCTACAAAATACATATTACCCCATCAGTTTAGGCAGTCTTATCACTGCATAGTAACTCCAAAGCTATGCAAAACCTTCCATTGTCGTCACGGAGGAGGGTCTGGAGCCACCCCGGAATTATTCGTAGGTTCAGTAAACATAAAACCTGGTGTTCATGCCGCAAGCCCAACCAGGGAACCAGTAGCTGCACAGGAGTGGCTACAGGGATGCTCTTCTGCATACCTCGGTTGTAACAAATGGGTGTTTGAGTTACTGTTGCCATTCTGTCGAACCAGTCTGGCCATTCTCCTTTGACCTCTGGCATCAAGAAGACATTTATGCCCAAAGAACTGGATATTTTCTCTATCTCTATAAACCCTAGAGGTGGCTGTGGGTGAAAATCCCAGTAGTTTCTAAAATGCTCAGACCAGCCAGTCTAGCACCAACAACAATGTCACGTTCAAAGTCACTTCAATCTCCTTTCTTTCCCACTCTGATGCTCGGTTTGAACTTCAGCAGGTCACCTTGGCCATATCTACACTGCCACCAAACCTTGGGATTGGCTGGATAAGATATTTGTGTTAACGAGCAGTTGAACAGGTGTACCGAATAAACAAAATACCGCATAAATAGTGTAAAGGACTGCAAAATACTGCACTTAATTTCATGTATACATCAAATGGGAAACTACAGTTTGGAATCCTACTTGTATCATAGTACAGACAAACACTGTTATGGGAACAGATGACAGTTTAGATGTAATAAGGTGTAACTGAAGACCAATATGCATTCTATTTTATAGGGAAATGCCTGCTTGGTTCCTGTATATTTAAAGACCCGCCTACTTTCAGTGATTTTAGCTAAAAGCATTGTGCAGAAGATATTTATTGGTCCTCCTGCCCGCCTGGTATCTGCAGATCAGGCGTGGCTTCTTCCACAAGTGGGATCTCATTCATTATGTGTATTACCACTTGCACTACACATGCATGCGAGAGAGTTAATTGTTATAGAGTGTTATTGGTTTGGATAAGAAATTAAATACCTCATACATTATAGCAGATATTCAGATAACGAGAGTTTGGATCGTGGGGATTGTACACACAATGGTACCTTGGTTCTCGACCACCTCGGAACTCGTTTAATTCGGTTCTCGAAGCATTTTGACCAGAAAAATGTGTCTCGGTCAAGCAGTACTCTGCATACTTGCTTAAACTTGTACAAGTCGAGCCGTGTGACTTGTTTCTGCCGAAGCTCATGATTCAGCTTCAGTGGAGGTTCAGCACCATAGCTATTGCTCAGTGTTTTTCTATATTTTTACATCTACTACTCTATTGTTAGTGCAGTAAGTCCCCATGGGTCCTAAAATGGTTATAAGGACATGACAGCCAACGGAAAGGATAACTGGATTTCAGGCTGAGTAGTTAGCATTAGCAGCTAGCGCCCAGAGTTCACCAATAGAGTAAGTGTGTTGCCTTTACTTTTCACTTTCAATGCATTACTCAAGAAAATTACATGAGATTTGTCAATGCTTTATTATAAAATAAGCTTTGTGTTAATGATTTTGGCCAACTGTAGGTTAATGTAATGTGTAATAGGTGTCACTATAATAGATTATAGACTATTAAACTCATCGGTTCATGGTTCATTTAACTTTAAATGGATTTGTTGAATGTATCCCCACCATAAATCAGGGAGCACCTGTACATTACAACTCCATTAATGCATATAATTCCTTATACAGTGTGGATTGTCGGGGGGTCTGGAACAGATTCATTCAATTTACATTATTCCTTATGGGAAAAATTTGCTCGGTTCTCATCGTTCTCGGTACCACTGTATTACCACTGTATTAAGTTCACCATTTTGGATGCAGTAGGTGTGTGCTGGAATTTGAACTACATTAACCAGTACTGACAATTTTGAATCGTTCAGCTTGCGGCGCATTAAAGCATTTGAATAAAGTTTTAAACACATTCTCAGACGGTGTTTCTTTTCAGTTCAACTGTATTATTATTAAACACGTGATTTGTACCTGCGGTCATTCTGAGCAATCTGGCACTTCTCCAGCTTTCGCACATACGATTCCAGAACCTTGTTGGCATCGTTAGCGAAGTCCAAGTCTCTCACCTCGAACAGGGGCACGGAGATGATTGCAAACGCTTCTTTGTCCTCCTTGATGGGACACGTGCCAATCTACAGGGACAGGCAAAACACGAAAAACATACTTCCAGAAACGCTGAGAGCCTCAGTGAGGGTACTGTTTGTGTTGTTCTTGCTTTCTGTTCAGGAATAAAGCTGCACATGTCATAACATCGACCTTAAGGAACAGTGGTAATAAGTGTATGAGCTTGGAATTGGTGGAGCTGAATACTACAATCGCAGAGTGCAAAGCACTAAAAGGAAACCCTATTAGAGTTGGGTTTTTTTGCACCTTGAGCCATAACTGGTCTCTTCCTCCTCAGAGTCGATGGAGATGTTGGTATGGTCCCCACGTGTGGGTGCACCAAGTACTCAGCTGACATAGGAGTTCCTGAAAGCCACAAACCCTACTTGAGCATATAAAACAACTTAAAGTAGACATCAGTTTTTCCAGTTTTATTTTCAGATCAAGATTGATTAATAAAATAATAAATTCAATTCAGACTGTTTCTTCTAAATTTACTCCATCATATTAGCAAACCATACAGTAACCAACCGTTTGAAAAAGCTTGTCTTCCGGTTTACCCATTAGTATAATTTGCTTATAGTGATGTGAATAAGAAAGGCAACCTGGGTACCAGGCAGTCTGCCCGCTGAGGGTAGGTGGAGTCCAGCTCGAAGAGAGAGGCGATATCATGCGTGTGGGACAGCCACCAGGGTGTAGGAGATTTTTACATATGCCGCTTCTTTTCGAGTACACAGTATCGGTCTCAGTTGGCGTGAGAGAACCAAACCCGCAAGTCTATGACTGAAAGAAATGCTCATAGAAACACATTGGTGATCAAAAACTCACTGAACTTGACATTACCATACTCAGTCTTTTTATGTACTGTAATGTAAAAGGGTATTGTTTCAACAAAAACTGTGCCAAAACGATCGACATGCATCAAGATACTGATGGAAACAAGTGGAACTCGTACCATTACCACAGCACCCTTTTCGAGGCCTAAACAATTCACCCCCTCCCGGACAATCTGTTTGAACAGCAGGACACTGATCTACACTATATGGGTAAAAAGTATTCCAGACGCACCTAATTTAGCAGGAGTGGCTATTCAACGTCATAAGGGCATTTGGGGCCAAAGCTCCAGAAAAAGTTCACTGATATTAAATATTCAAAGCCACAAATCAGTTTTACATACTTGCAGGATTTGGCATTTCTAACAATTATTTTTTGTAACAGTGGAGAAAAAAGTATTTAGTTCACCACTATGTGCAAGTGATCCTACTTAGAAAGATGAGAGAGTCATGTCATTTTCATCATAGATTTACACGTCAAATGGAGAGACAAAATGCGAAAAATCCAGGAAATCACATTGTTAGAATTTTGTAAAGAATTTATTGTAATTATGTGGAAAATAAGTTTGCGTCAATACAAAAGTTCAACTCACTACTTGTTACACATAACCTTTTGGCAATGGACAGAGGTCAAATGTATCCTGTAAGTCTTCACAA
Source organism: Ancistrus triradiatus (assembly GCA_025084515.1). Lineage (NCBI taxonomy): Eukaryota > Metazoa > Chordata > Actinopteri > Siluriformes > Loricariidae > Ancistrus > Ancistrus triradiatus. Next base: position 66,013 of record JAJAGP010001484.1, read on the forward strand.
GGTTGGCACACACTGTAGCTGGTTATTTTGGCCCCATTCCTCATGCAGATCTCTCTAGGGCAGTGATGTTTGGGGGCAACAACGGGACTTCACAAAAAATTTTCATGGGTTTGAGGTATGGAGACTGGTAGGCCACTCCAGGACCTTGAAATGTTTTTACGGAGCCAATCCTTCGTGCCGAGCGGTGTGTTGGGATCATTGTCTGCTATTTGGTTTCATCTGACCAAATGATATTCTCCCAATCCTCTTCTAGATTCATCCATATGCTCTCTGCAAATTCAGAAGAGGGCCTGGACGTACTGGATTAGCAGAAGACACGCCTGCAACTGCAGGATATGAGTCCCTCGCAGCGTCGTGGGGTAATGATGGTAGATTTGTACTTTGGTACCAGCTCTCTGCAGTCATTCATCAGGTCACTCCGTGTAGTTCTGGGATTTTTGGCTCACCGATTTCACGATCATTTTGACCCCACAGAATGAGAGCTAGCGTGGGGCCCCAGATCGAGGGAGATTATCAATGGCTTGTATGTCTTCCATTTTCTACATTGACCTCCCACAGTTGATTATTCACACCAAACCTGCTTGCCTATTGTAGATTCACTCTTCCAGCTGATGCAGGTCTACAATTTCTTCCTGGTGTCCTCAAAAACAAGCTCTTTGGTCTTGGCCATGGTTGGAGTTGGAGTCTGACTGTTTGAGGCTGTGGACAGGTGTCTTTTATACAGATAACGAGGTCAAACAGGTGCCATTAATACAGGTAACGAGTGGAGGACAGAAGAGCTTATTAAATAAGAAGTTACAGGTCTGTGAGAGCCAGAAATCTTGCTTGTTTGTAGCTGACCAAATACTTATTTTCCACCATGATTTACAATTAAATTCTTTAAAAATCCTACAATTTCCTAGATTTTTTCTTCTCATTTTGTCTCTCATAGTTGAAGTGTAGCTATGATGAAAATTACAGACCTCTCTCATCTTTCTAAGTAGGAGAACTTGCACAATCAGTGGCTGACTAAATACTTTTTTGCCCCACTGTACATGAACACAAATCATTCCAAGCGATCATCAAATGTGTCTGAAAACAAGCTTTCAGTGTTCTAGAGCACAGCACATTATTGGGGCAGGCTGTCACACTTCCAGGTTTCTACAGAAATAAATGGGGCAGAATGAAGACTGCCCCACAAGTACCAGCCAGTACCACACACACACACATTACAAACCTATAATTCCACCTGTTTAATTTCTCTTCTGAAAACACAGCAAGTGTGCCACCTGCTTCAAACTGTGTAAGGTTACTTTTGCTGAGATCTTTTAAGCCGAAGAGAACACCTGTGCTGGATAACACAGCTGGAGTACAGAGGGAAATCCCGGGGTCACACTTTCAAAACTTTCATTTCCAACTATTTAACTGTCATGTCTGGACCTTCTCAAGCTCTCACCCACCCCCTGATCCAGCCCTGAATCATAGATGATCCCCAAGGTCAGCACATTGATTCCTCTCACCTGTCCCACATTTCCTTAATAACATCCACTGCTATTTAAATCCCTATTCTGAAGCGTTTGAGGCTACGCCCTCCAGAGTTTGTGCCTCTGTCCACACACTGCCCATGGCCAAGTGCATCATTTTATTCTCATGTGGCTCAAAAACCAAATTGCAAGTTTGCGCCAAAGATTTTCAATGCATCTCTAATAGCTACCTTGGCAGATGGTTTGCATTGACGTCCCTGCTATACCTGAATCTCAAAATGAGGTGGAAAATTGATCCTATTCATAGATGCAATGTAAACACTTCTCAGTCTAGCTGGTCTATCAGTTCCTCTAGAGAGGCAGAACACATGTCTGGCCATCTCCCACAGAGCAGCCCAGACGTTACATAAGAACCCCCTCCGTACAGAAGTACGAGTCAAGTGAAGCAGTGTGTAGTGCGAGCGTGCATGGGGAAATCGTGGGCCTGAATACCAAGGTAGCCAAACGACCTGAGGAAAATAAAACTCAGACAGCATAAGCAAAAGTGTGAGTGGTGTGTGAGATGGAGAGGGTTTTTTTTCCTCTAAGACGATGCAGTGGCAGCTGGTGGTTTTTAGAATAGGGAAGCACATATGTTCCAACATACGATCAACTTCATTGTACTGGCCAGCCATAGCAGGGTGCTTCCTATCCTCTAGTGGAGCTCAGTTCGTCACAATGCCTGATACCAAGCGGTTCTCGCCATGTTATCTTTGTAAATCGTAAATATAATTAAAAACTGTAAGTAACTGTAGGTCTCACTGGCACAGATGTAATTATCGAAAATCATGTCCTGATATTTCGTGCCCTTCTTGACTTCTGATGTGCGATCTAGCAGCTTTGGTTTCAGGGGATGTGGGTTGCTGATGTCTCGTCTGATCCTTTCTCAGTCTTGTTAGATCTAGTTCTTCCCTTTTAGCCCTGCTGTTATAGCTAGTGCTAAATGCCGTAAACTCTGAGGTTTCCCATTATCTGATTATGAGGGCAGTAAAAAATCATCGATCAGATTACTGAAGAGATCAGAGTACTAAGTGCATGTAAATGTTCTGAAAACACCTTAAAAGGCTCCCCTTTCATTTGCAAGACACAGCCTTTCTTAACAAACTTGCATATAAAGAAAATAAGTAGACAACTGGTTTGTAGAAGTTATATAACAACGTACCATGTGAAAGTCACTAAGCTCCTCAGTACGACCCACCACAATGCTGATGCCTGGCCATGAAGATTTATGTCATTTACAGATGGCCTTATCAGAGAGACTTTACAACGGATCCAATCTTACAATCCAAGAATTGTGGGTTAAGGGTCTTAAACCAAGGACCAAGTGGCGACCTGGCACAGGTGCGATGAACTGGACTTCTTGCCCATAGTCCACACAGTCCCAAAAATGCCCTGGTTTGTGTGTAGAACGTATTTTTCAGGTAAGTTATATTTTCTCTGTATGATTTCTGCTCTAAATTACCTCAAATTTTGGAATCAACGTTCTCATCCCGGTAATCAGGATCACCGAAAAACACACAAGCACACTTTATATCAGTACGTACTTCTGTGCCATGACATCAAGCACAAGCCTGCCAGTGGACTAGAGCAATGAATGACTGCCATCGACAGCATTACACCCGGCCAACCTCAAACTGCATTCAAACTACACTACCCAATGGAGCTCCAAAAGATAAAGGCCAAAATCAGTACCTCTGCAGGCCAGGTATTCCTGTGGCAAGTGTGGAAAGCGAATAGGCTGTTCCCACTGACCCGCTCCACCTCTACAGGGATCATAATGGCACACCTGGTACAAAATAAACATTACAAAAATCATGCCGCCAAAACACACAAGCTGCGAGGTTTTTGTAGGCTTTCACAGCTGCCGAGCAGAGCTGTATCAGGTCCGAATATTTAACATGCAGGTCTACATTGGCTGTTGTTTGTACACTTGATTTGCCTAAACATGGACCATTGAATGGAATTTGTGCCCTAGAGTAAGGGGAAAACTAAAGAGTTAAACTTTTGATATTTACAAGGATTATGTTAGATCCAACTAAACTCTAGGCATTATTAATATTAAGGATACAAAAAGTCACTGTGCAGGTGAAAATAAAACTGGAAATTAAATGGAAATAGGATGGGGTATCCTGATTTTAGACCTGTTCTGAAAGAGGAAAAAACTTAATGGGTCATATTGCAGATCCTATCTGACCTAATTTCCCAGAGTGCTTTGGAGCTGGTGGCAGAAGTAGCAGACTGCGGAGTGTGGTTGAGAAAGACATGCTGGCTGCTCTTATAGTCATCACAGGTCAGAAACTTCTCTGTTCTGCTGGAACAGTCTCACCCACATCACCCTGGGGAGAGAGAGAGAGAGAGAGAGAGAGAGAGAGAGAGAGAGAGAGAGAGTGAGACACACAAGGACAGAGAGAGATACAACAAGTGCAGCGAGAGGAGAGAGGCACGAGAGACACACGAGCGAAGAGAAGGAGACACAAGCAGGAGAGAGACAGACAGAGACAGACAGAGACACAAAGACAAAGAGTGCAGAGAGAGACAGACAAGTCAGGAGAGAGAGAGACAAGCATAGAGAGAGACACAGTCAGAAAAGACAATCACAGAGAGACACACACGCACACACAGCGAGAGAGACACACGAGCACAGACAGAGGACACACAGGGACAGAGAGAGGAGGAGAGGGAGAGAGAGAGAGAGAGAGAGAGAGGAGAGAGGAGAGAGAGCGAGAGAGAGAGAGGAGAGAGAGAGAGAGAGAGAGAGAGACACACAAACCACAAGGCACAGAGGATCACACAGACAGACAGAGAGAGAGACACAAAGAAACAGAGAGAGACATCAGAGAGAGAGAGAGAGACAAGCAACCAGAAAGATAACACACAGAGGACACAGAGAGAGAGAGGGACACACAGAGAGACCGGACAGAGACAAAAGCACAGAGACACAACACACAATTCAGAGGGACAGACAAGCAGAGAGACACACACAGAGAGAGACAGAGTGAACAGAGAGGGCAAACGGACACATCACAGGGACAGGACACCCATACTCAGAAAGACATAAAGGGAGGAAATGCGGCAGAAAAACAAGTAACAGAGAGAGACCCACGAGCTGGGAGACATACCCACAGACAAAAGAACACACACACACACGAGACAGCATGTCCAGACAGAAACACAGAGAGACACACATAGAGACAGTGGTGTGAGTGGGTGAGCTTTTCATTCAACAAAAAAGTAAGCTCTTACCCTTTTAAGACGTCATCCCTGTAACCCTGAACTTCATGGAAGAGTGTCACCTTCCAGCGGGTGTGCAGTTCACGCGTTCCACTGGCCCACAAAACACCAGCCGGATCACACAGGGTTTGGAGTGTAGAGGTACCGCTAAACATGCTAACCACTATGTGCATGATTTTGCTCACCACAGCTTATATGTACTGTAAAATGTTCTCCTAAATCATGGCTTGTTGATAAAGCCCTGAAGACCTGCCGCTTATTAGCTAGGTAGAAAAGCTATTGGTTAGGCAGCATCTTAGGAGAATCCCAGACAAATGCAAGCTGCTTTCTTCCTCTGTATTGTGTTTAATAAAACTTTCTGAACCAGAGTATGTGCTGTTATGACGTTACAGCTGTATTCAGTTCACGTAATAAATGGGCTGTAGTAGGTTATAATGACCTTACTAATAAGGATAATAACACTATCGGACTACAGACATATGGAATTGGACACAGTATATTTCAGTACTGTGCAAAAGTCTTAGTCCACCAGTAGATTAGATATGCCATTCTTTAGCAACAGTATAATGTCCATATAGAATTATTTCTCAGTCTCTATATTAAAATACAACCAGATAATACTGGGAACTGCATAGAGTATTTAAAAAAAAAATGCCAAGTTGGCCCTTCTACAAAAGCTTGATCAGGCCAAGGAAACCACTTTTTCAGAAGACCAGAGTAAAAACATATGCTAAAGCTCACAAAGAGTGTAATGAAGGTCAGAGGAAAAAAGTATTATTCAGTGACAAATCCAAGTTGAAACGATTAATACCAATCTAAATGTAATATATGGTCATACCATTGCTAAAACAACAAATCTAATGGCAGTCTAAGACTTTTGCACAGTCATGTATATTACAGTGATATTTATTACATGAAAGTATGATTTTATTTTTACTCTTGTAGGAAAAAGCACTGGAAACTTCATCATCATTCATGATGTCATGTACATTTGACACTTAAGCACTAAAAAATCTAAGATTTCTAAACTTCTTCCAGAGTATCTACCTCATTCCTTACTTTAACTTGAACAAAAGTGAAAAAATAATTTCTGGGAAATAATCATAAAAGAACAAGCAGAGTTCTCTGACCTCGTTGCAGCCGGGATTATCCAACAGTTCGATGTTGCTGGCATGAAGGGGCTGACCAGCATTCACAGGCATGAGGACCACTTTATCCCCCACCACCACCTGATCACACACACACCCAATACTTCAGAATACCTCAATAAAAGATGTGAATGAAGGAGCAGTTCCATGTAACTGACCAAAGACAATTAGGGATGCACCAATCCGATATAATCCGAGTACCTAATGCACCGACATGATGCGACGCTGCAAAAGGTTGATTGGGGATGCATTTTCAATTCTGGTCCACTGATGGCAACTGTGATGTTTTGCAATGACCCTAATGAACATATCAAAAGGGTGATCTTAAAATTGGATACAATGTGCATTATCTGCGAGCCATACTTGTTTCGTACCTAATATATCAAATCAATCGAGTGAAACCTTTTCATAGTTCTTAGAACTGTGCCACCTCTCTTGCGTGTTCACACCACAGGAACCGAGAATGACTGCAGTTCATAGAACGTTGTCTGTAGGGAATTTTTAGCTCCTAATTAAAAGTACGGTCTTTTCTCAGCGCGTAGGAACCCATAAAATCCACACTGTACGAGGCAGTGGAGAATGGAGTTAGTGGAGTTCTATTGTACAGGTGATCCCTGATTTACGAAGGGGACATGTTCTGACAAATCCATCCTAAGTTAAAAGCATCATGACCTGAGGAGTTAAACGAGTGATTGGTAGAGCATCTATACTGTATCATAGCGGAGGCTATGATGAGTAATGATCAGCAAGTTAACGTTTAAAGCACTTACACAAACCTACAGTTGGTCAAAATCATTAAAACAAAGCTTATTTTGTAATAACGTGTCCAAAAATCTCATGTCATTTAGTGAGTAATGGATTGAAAGTGAAAGTAAAAGCAAAACACTTACTCTATTGGTGAACTCCTAAGCTAACTGCAGCCTGTGTTCTGGAGCATTCAATTCCTGTTTTGCTTTCAGTTGGCCCTTACAAACTAACATTTTCATATAAAATAAAGGAAAACACGATAAACACAGTGGAGAATTTGTCTGAGGGTTATCGTGAACCTGAATCACTAAATCACTGTGTATTGAATCGTGACTCATGACTCATGACTCATGAATCAAGTTTAGGCTGAACAGAGTCATGCGGCTCAACTCCTACAAGTTTAAAAAAGTGTGCCAAGCACACGACGAGAACCAAGACAACTGTCTCTAGTCAAAATGGGTCGAGAACCCAATTTGACGAGTTCCTAGCTGGTCGAGAACCGAGGTACCACTGTATTTATGGAAAATCTGAGAAAATATGATTTTTTTTACAGCTTATATAAAAAACGACAACATAATAATGTAGAACTTCACACAATGACATTTTTCAGCAGTTTACCCACAGATGTATGTCTAAACGAATCTCTTTTGGTACACTAAAAAAGCGTTCATGTCATATTCATGTCACAGATTTAACACAAACTTGGACTTGCAGACAAAATGCACATCACTTTATTGACCAGTAATCAAACATCTTAGAGTACTGTATTACAGTATTGTAGATATCAGATCAGCTTTACTATCAGGACTGGTGCATACCTGCAATAATGACATCACACACTGTGCCATGCAGACGTTGGTGCCTGTGTAGCGGAGATTGGGGTTCCGTTTGTGCCACAGAGTAATTGCCATTGTTGCCTCTAAGCAGGCTTGCTTTTGTAACTGGGTGCAAATGTGACGGTGCTAATAAATCAGTCAGGCATGCTGGCAAACTAGCAGGTTACCACACGACACACTTCAAACCTCACAGGTCAGGAACACATTCTACTAAGTGACCGACATGCACACATATGGAGACACACAGTCGCATATGAAGTGTACAAACCTTTTTGCTTACAAACTGGTGTTTGGATTTTGGTCCCACTGATGCACCTTGTTTACATACGTGAGTCAGTACTGGCTGCTCAAAGTTCTGACAGTTGTGCTCAGTAAGGCTCTGGAGTACTAATCAGAAGGCTTCTAAACTCACTGAACATGGCCTCAAACTGCTCAGTTTATATCTGTCACCATGGATTAAGGGGTCTGATAAATGCTGCAAGTGTAGTTATATCAGCACTGCCAAATGAAATATTAATCATGTTAAAATGCAATAATCACATTTTGCATGCTCATATTTCACACTAAAGAAATTGTGTCAATACGAGTGAATGATACAATAGTATGCACCTATTACTACATAATAAACACAACAGGGCAGCGATTACCTGAGCAATATGCAGACACACAGTGTCCTATGAAGTGTACAAATATTTTTGCTTACAACACACCTAATGTGTTTACATGAAGAAATCTGCTGTCGGACAGTAATAAGCAAAGCTGCTGTGTATATGGTTAAAAATATTCAGCCTCTTGTTCCGCTGCACCACTAAAATATATGTATAATGAGAATGATATTGTACTGGGAAGCAGATGCTTGTGAACGGACAAAGCAACCTGTAATTGATCAAATAACCATCTGACATGATGCAGTACAGTTACACACTATCTGTCAAACAACTAAAATATCGCATTTATCACACAAATTGAATCACTTTAATAGTGATACATTGTTTGTTTTTCCATTAACCATCACTACACACCCATAAGGGACAACACAAGCTTCAAAAGAATGCTTTTCCTAATTTTTAAGAATTTTCTAACATCACTTGTAATGTAAGAATATCTTATCAGACTTTTCCCAAAAGATTACCTCAGAATTAATCACTGACTTAAAAGTGAAGGGTGTACATGGAGGTAAGAAGAAATTCAGAACACCATCTACATCCATTATTTTCAAGATCAGTGTTTGTCATACTGGGTTACTGGCTTGGATCACAGGTTAGGGGATTAAAATCACTCATATATTACAGCAGGGAGTTCCACTGTAGTCAACATCTGGGTGGTTCAATACCATGGATTCTCCACTAACAGCACACCGCACTGGACGTAATTCCTTACACTTCATTTACAAAGTACAGTGGTGCTTGAAAGTTAGTGAACCCTTTAGAATTTCTATATTTCTGCGTAAATGACCTAAAACATCATCAGAGTTCCACACAAGTCCTAAAAGTACATTAAGAGAATCCAGTTTTTAAACAAATGAGACAAAAAAAATATTATACTTGGTAATTTATTTTATTGAAGAAATGATTCACAAATATTAAATATTAGGAGGGCAAAAGTATGTGAACTTTGCTTTCAGTATATGGTGGGACCCCTGTGCCCAGAAATAACTGGCAGCTAAATGTTTCCTGTAGCTGGTTGATCAGTCCCTGACCCCACCGCTTGGAGGAATTTTAGCCCATTCCTCCGTACAGAACAGCTTCAACTTTGGGATGTTGGTGGGTTTCCTCACATTAGCTGCTCGCTTCAGGTCCTTCCACAACATTTTGATTGGATTAAGGTCAGGACTTTGACTTGGCCATTCCAAAACATTAACTTTATTCTTCTTTAACCATTCTTCAGTAGAACGACTTGTGTGCTTAGGGTCGTTGTCTTGCTGCATGACCCACCTTCTCTTGACATTCAGTTCATGGACAGATGTCCTGAAATTTTCTTTTAGAATAATGGAAATCTGTCTTGGGCCAGATGCAGCAAAAAAGGCCCAAACCATGATACTACCACCACCATGTTTCACAGATGGGATAAGGTTCTTATGCTGGAATTCAGTGTTTTCCTTTCTCCAATCATTAACAATTCTTTTAAACCAAAAAGTTCTATTTTTGATCTCACCGTCCAAAAACAAATCTCCCAATAGCCTTGGCTTGTCCACGTGATCTTTAGCAAACTGCAGACGAGCAGCAATGTTCTTTTTGGAGAGCAGTGGCTTTCTCCTTGTAACCCTGCCATGCACACCATTGTTGTTCAGTGTTCTTCTGATGGTGGACTCATGAACATTAACATTAGCCAATGTGAGAGAGGCCTTCAGTTGCTTAGAAGTTACCCTGGGGTCCTTTGTGACCTCGCCAACTATTACACGCCTTGCTCTTGGAGTGATCTTTGTTGGTGGACCACTCCTGGGGAGGGTAACAATGGTCTGGAATTTCCTCCATTTGTACACAATCTGTCTGACTGTGGATTGGTGGAGTCCAAACTCTTTATAGATGGTTTTATAAACTTTTCCAGCCTGATGAGCATCAACAACTCTTTTGAGGTCCTCAGAAATCTCCTTTGGTCGTGCCATGATACACTTCCACAAACGTGTATGAAGAGCAGACTTTGATAGATCCCTGTTCTTTAAATAAAACAGGGGGCCCACTCACACCTGATTGTCATCCCATTGATTGAAAACACCTGACTCTAATTTCACCTTCAAAGGAACTGCTAATCCTAGAGGCTCACATACTTTTGCCACTCACTAATATGTAATATCGGATCATTTTCTTCAATAAATAAATGACCAAGTATAATATTTTGTCTCATTTGTTTAACTGGGTTCTCTTTTATCTACCTTTAGGACTTGTGTGAAAATCTGATGATGTTTTAGGTCATATTTATGCAGAAATCTAGACAATTCTAAAGGGTTCACCAACTTTCAAGCCCCACTGTAGGTGCTGTCAATGGGAAATCAGCTTGTGAGTGGTTCAATGAATCCAGTCACCCATTGATTATTTTCCTAGAACCAATTCATGTCCATTTCATTTATAAAGCACCGACGGTATTACCCCAAAATAAACTATCCATGTCTCTGCACACAGCCTGGATCCTGAAAGAAATCCTGACTGATTTGTGTACACAAATGAACTTTCCCATTATCAGATGTGCACACAACCTGGTGATTGTACTAGTGCCAAATCTGATATTGTGCAGCTGTCTGGTTATTCTACCCATGTAGACACACAGTGTTTAACAAGTGACCTATGCTTAAGCCTGACACACAAGCAGTCTGGCCTCGACCATGAGCATGTCCTTGCAGGAAGTGGTGATGTCACATGCAGAGTGGCATGCTAACGCAATCCACTACACGCATTTACAGAAAGAGATATGCACAAACATCATGCACCCAGTAGTACCTGCAGACTTTGGTCGCCGACATGACAGGAGGAAAAAGCAGAGTTACAAGAGCTTAGTCATGAAGTTAACAGGATGGAATGTACCATTATAGCCACATTCATCATATGCATTTACTAGGGCATGAACAGTATGAATTTTGTAAGATACAGGCATACAACGTTTGTTTACTTGGATTGACTTTGCATTGACATCATGCACAAGCAGGAACTATGTTCCAGACTTTGATGACACTTAGGTGTCACAGGCTTCTCTACCAAAAGTTTGTAGTCTGCTTAAAGTGTTCAAAACATAACATTGCATTGCCTGTTCTGGAAATTAGGGTTTCTTCAAGTGGACTCATTCCCTCTTGGCTGTGTGCGGCCAGCGAGGTAGGTTTATTTATGTTTACATTCCATCGTGCACACTCTACAGTGTGCTTGTTCTGTATATTTGCATGTACTGTAGTTAAACAATCCGACCGTAGCTTTGATGACTGGAGTGCAATAAGTGCTAAAGAAGAATAAATCCATCAGTAACTGTAGAACCACGGTGTTATGTATTTGCTGGAGGGAGTGATGTGTTTAACAGTTTAGGATTTGGATGTTGTGTAGATAAACACTCGTGTTTGCAGCGGCTCCTCTGACGCATTTCCGCGTCATTTACACAGTTCTGTCGCGGAAATAAACTTCATACTTGCATCAGAGCAGCCTAGAAGGATTATGTAACTATGGTAATGTCCGGTCAACGTCCACTTCAGTCAACGACCTGTCTCACAGAACAATGTGGTGGTTACATGGCGCATACCTGAACAGGATTTCATTTCTGACCACAAGGAGCACTGAAGAGCACTGTCGTATAATATACATCCATGAGCCGATGTATTATAGCGTTACTTAGGTTGGTGCAGGAATGCCTGGAACCAGAATTTCCCAGCAGAATATTTCTTAGAGCATTGCCCTCCTTCCATCTTGTATTATTCCTACGGTACGTGCTGCTGCCATCACCTCCTCAGTTAAATTACGCACTAACCCCTCAAGAAGAACAGTTGGAAAAAGATAAGTGTTATCTGATCTGTGCATGTCCCTGAAAATCACATTTTGCATGTTCTCCACTTTAAAAACACTATTAATAACTGACTATTACTTCGATTTCAAAAGGGTTTTAGGTACAACTTCTGAGGGTAAACTAAAGCATGTTTATTTTAGGACCAATGTAAATCCCTTTAAGGAACTAAAAATATCACATCTTTCAGCCATAACGTTTTTATAAGCTCAGACTAAACAGACACCAGTAGTTTTAGTTTCACACAGATTATCACCAACTCAATCAGCAGAAAATCAAAGTCTTGTAAACCCGTCACCCCTATGTCATCAGAGGAACATGACAATTTTTTAGAACCCTCTTATAGATTTATTACCAGTATTATTACTACTACTTTATGTATTGTAATTGGGTACATTTTCTAGCATGAATGGCACATTTATTATGATTATTGTTAGTTAACTATTATAGAAGTCTACCAGAATATGGGTGGGGGTAGAGGGTAGGGCTTAGAAACACAGACGGGTGGAGGTTTTATGGGGGCAAATAATGTTTCGTACATGTACATGCATCTTTCTCTGAAAAATAATTGGTCACAAAAAAAGACAAGTACCTAATCAGTGTGACTGCAACCATTTTAGAATAACCGTTCAGTGGAAGCTTAAGATCTGCTGATTTTATCAACTAAAAACTCAGGTGTGCTGTAATTGTGCAGCTTACATTGTCACCCTCACTGCGGAGCTTCCAAAAGGGCTGGATGTAGAACCATGAGCCCTCGTTTCCTGACGGATCCAGAGATACTCGCATGGCGTTCTTCTCCAGCAGAGCTGGCAGACGTTTATTCACCGTCAGATACTTATTGCTCTTAATGTGCAGCAGCTGAAATGATAACAAAAACATCTGAGAATGGGCCTGAAGAAAATGCAATACATGGAAAATGTATGGAGACTTCATTAGGAACATCAACCTAGTATTTAGATGCAGTTGCAACTTTATCAGGTTTACCAACCACATAGGGGACCGTTTAGGTATATAGCTATATAGATATTGACTAGAGATGCACCGACTGCACTTTTCTCGGCTTATTCCAATTTAGGCCAATTGTTTTTTCTGTCCAAGAATTATAAATGACAGCATACAGATCATTTTTGTCCAACTTCTCTTTTAATGGAAACTTCTACCATCAAAAAGAAAGAAAGATGTCAGTTGCTGCTTGCTCGTGTCTGGCTCTTCACTCTCAGCAGAGTTAGCATTAGCTAACTAGAAAACTAGAAAGCTGAAGACACGGCTGTAACTGTAATAACACTGTATATCACTGCTCCCTCACTAATACTGCACTATATTTAAAGAGACTATTTAGTGCACCAAGTAGTAGCATTGGAGCTCAACTGAAATCTAACACGGTCCCATCATCAGCGTGTGTCAGCACCGATTTGTCTCATAATCAACACACAGGTTAAAGTTCGAACTGTGTTTCAAGCAGAATTTAATTGTGAATTAAATGTTGGGGAAAGCAGAGTGTTTTTCCAGGTGTGGCTGTGTTTGTGTTGTGATCGCTGTTGCAAGTATGGCCATCAGAATCGGTTCTATGGAACTGAATGGCCAGTCACACCAAAAACCGGCTGATTCCGGTCACCGACTCAATCGGTGCATCTCTACTACTGATGGCAGCCAATGTGATGCCATGGACAATCTGTCAGCACTCAGTGGAAAGGTTCCACCATATAACCACCCCTAACGAGATCACAATGATCAAGTGTCTTTTTTAATATTCTTATGTAATTAATGGTTAAAAGCATGATTAAGCTTGAAGGAATGTAAAACGATGCATAAAATCAATAAAGACACAATAAAGTGAATATAAAGACGTGACTATGAGGTGAAACTGTATAGCCATTTTGCTGAACGCTGAAACGATGTTTTCTTCTTGCAGGTCTAATCCACAGGACAGCGGAACCGGAGACTGAGGGGGTGTCTGAAAACCGCACCATAGGTAGACTCATTATAATACACATAATTAATAAAAGCAAATAACTCTAACATAATTTAATATGCTTTTGACCACACCCGATTTTCCTTGGTTTCCTTTGGACGATTTCTGCTTTCTTATGGCATAGCAACATTGACATTATCGTCAACGACTGGTGGTGGAAGAGCACACCATTGAGGCATTCTATTTAGAGGGCCAATGTTCGAAGTCAGAACTACATACGTAGCCCTTGACTCAGTTTGGCAGATTGAATTCCAATGTGCACGGGTAGGAGGACGTATGATTAAGCATCTCCATCAGCAATTGATTTCCTCCCAGCGACCCAGTACTGGGCAATTCAAGTGAATTTCAAAAAGCCCCCCTGACAGGTACATCTAATCATTACTATTACTTCAAAGAAAAACTTGTTGAAGTCATTCCAGTCACGTCATAGTTATCCATCATGTTTGTCCTTTACTCTCATGAACAACTACACTGTGGGAAAACCTTGACTACAGAGCACAAATAAACAAAGCATTCAAACGTGAGGCAAACAAAATGAAACAGCTGATAAGAAGGAGAGCTGGAATGCACCTGGATAAACCTTGCTGTAGTTACAAACAAACAAAAAACAAACAACAAACACACAAACAAAAAAAACAAAACCAAACCACACAAAACAAAAACCCAAAAACAAAACAAAAAAAAAAAAAAACCAAAACCAAACAAAACCCCATAAAAAAACAAAAAAAACATCAAAAAAAAAAAACACACACAACAAAAAAAAAACACCAACCCAAAAAAAAAACAAAACAAAAAAAACACAAAAACCCAACAAAAAAACCACAAACAAAAAAAAAAAAAACAAAACAAAAAAAAAACACAAAAAACAAACAAAAAAACAAACACAAACACAAAAACAAAAAAAAAACAAAAAACAAAAAAAAACCACACAAAAAACAAAAAAAAAAAACAAACAACACCAACAAAAAAAAAAAAAAAACCACCACCAAAAAAAAAAAAACACAAAAAAACCAAAAAAAAAACAAAAAAAAAACAAACATGAGCAAAAAAATGAAACAGCTGATAAGAAGGAGAGCTGGAATGCACCTGGATAACTTGGCTGTATTTGACCACCTCACCAAGCAGCTTCTTGTTCTCGGTCTCATTCTGTTTCTGCTCCAGTTCTGCTGCATGCTGGAAAACAGAGAATAACAGCAAGTCAGACCAAATGACAGGTATGAGATGTCCCATTATTTCTTTTGTCGTTATTGTATTTTTTCATTCCCACTTTGGTCAGGGAGTGCTTCCGTACATCTCGTGACCGGCGGACTTCTGCTTCCTATGCAGCCTTTGTATGCGATGGTGCTGGACTAGAGCAAAGGGTCCAGATTCGCAGGTATCCCAGAAAGCACAATGGGCACAGGTTGATAGGGAAGACAAATGCTGCTACCCAATCAGAACACCAGTAGCCAAGATGCAGGCTCTAGTCAAATTTCCTATTTAATAGCAATAGCAAGGGGTTTAAATAGTGTGATTAAGAAGTTGAAGGACAGGTAAGAGGAATCAATAAGCCACTGAATGTATTTCTATAGACTTGGCTTTGTTTAGCTTCTTTTACCATTGACTATTTTTCCCCCTCCCTGGATCTGGCAACCCTGGAATTAAACGTGCCACGGGATTAAAGACAGTGAAAGGCTATTGAGCACTTTGGCGCTACTTTGAAACGCAGTAAATACTTGGGAAAATAGGTAATTTGATTACTTAATATTGAAGTTTGAAATTTCTGTTTCGGACAGTACTCTAATTCAGTTCATCACTATTAATTATTGTAAAGTTTTCCATCATCAACCTCCCAGCCCTAATGGGGTTAAACCTACTACTCAATAAACGTGAAGTTTCGGATATATCCACAGGTTGGGAGCACTGTTTAAACTGTACCTGTAATTTCTTGAAGAGGTCTTCTTCCGGATTGGCTCCTTGCTTTCCCTGCTTGGCCTTCCAGAACTGTTTCTGAGCCGAGTACCGATTCATAGGACACACCTTGAACAGGCAGTCTAAGGGAAACAAAGCATGTTAAATGCTACATGGGCAGCCCAACACGAGTCTTCAGGACTACACCATGGTGGCATTAAGGAAAAACAATACCATCAGTGCATACAGACCACAGGCTTCATCCAGCTCTTAAACAAAGAAAGAATTTGCATTGCACTTGCATAATTAAATAAAAAAAAACAACTGTTCATTTACTTTGTGTCTGTACACTGAATCCTACAGCATCTTAGTTCAATGGTCTTGGTACTGGGCTGGGAGTTGCTCTGGGTAAGGGTGACTTAAAAAAAGACTACAAACTGAAATCTAACTCTTGAAAGGCATTAGAAACTAGTTCTAAGCCAATCTAGTGGAAGGCAGAAGCAAGTTTAGCAAGGTGTGTGTTACATGGAAGAAATTCCATAGAAAAAAAAATTATATAATAGGCAACTTGCATGTGTAGAGTCAGGTGATAAGAGTTGAATTTCTTGCATCGTCAAGCTCTGTGTCCACCATTATTGTTTGTCTGCCATTAACAAGACTGACGTCATGGGAGACAGGAATGTACTAGGTCATAAAGTTTGGGGATGGTCTGACAGCCAGATGCACCTTGGAGAGACGGATGCATTCATACTTCTTTAAAATGTGGTTACAATGCATCTCCAGCCACCTCCGACAATGGATTGAGCAATCAGATTCAAATATAAGTGTCACCCAATTTACACCCAATCCTGATACTCAAGATACAACCCAGTGTCAACAGGGTCTGAGAGACCTAAAGCATAAAGAGATTTCTGCTTTGCAAGCAACTCTATACAGGAAAACAATAAGCAGATGTCACATAACAGGTTGTGACTCAAGTTGTAAGCACTTGTGCATAACTGCTTACCATTTTATATATTCAGGGTTTTGAACAATAGAAACTGTCACTATCAACAAAGTCTACACTTCAAAGGAGCAACGAGAAGCAAAACACACATGAAAGAATGAGGCTAGACATGTGGATTAAGTTCTTAAGTCCTCTACTATGTGAATATAAAGGAAACGGCATACTGTCATGACCTGGGAGTAACATGCTGCAGGCAAAGGTTGTTTACTTTTAGGTAGTCAACATTTCTATTTATCGTGGCCTGTATCCAACACTGGTCTGAACAGCTCATGCTCTTGACCTGGCCCATGTATGCAGGAGAACACCAAGCTACATGGCACGCCACCTCATCACTTTCACATCAGTGCGTAGTGCAGTGGTTGCCAAACCTTTTCTGCAGGTCCCCTCTTTTGTAGATTATATTAAGTATTTAATTTATACATACACTATTGTCTTACATTATCTAATGTTATATTCTCCATTTTATACTCTTCATAATATTGTATTATCTTTATTATAGGCTATACAGTCTAACCTCGATTTCTTGCCCCCCTTATCTCGCCAAAGTCATCTCTCACCAACCTGCGATGGCAGGACAGATTTAGAACCATGCAGATTTAGAACCCCTCCACGCATTTTACCTCGAAAAGCCGCCAACCCCGCCTCTCGCCCTCGCCATTCTTGAAATGCGACAAATGTCTTGCCAGCAATGAAATTCTACCCTGATAAACCACCAAGTTTTCAGCTGACCGGTCGGTAGGTGTCAGGGTCAGCTTCCCTGCTCTCTCCTCAGCTGGGAGCTGACCTTGCTGGTGGATCTTGACCCTGCTCACTCCGCTGTTGCTTCGCTGCTAATTGTTATTGCCCCGTTGATGTGTTACGTTCATCGTCAGTCTTTTAGTTGGCCTAAAGCATGCGACTGACTCTGATGCACCATATTGAACTGAACTTGCAACGCCGGATGATGTACGGCCCCTGTCTGTTATTCATCGCAGACTGGACTTCATGCGCTTCGTGTCACAGAGACAATCGTAAACGAATAGAGACTGTACATGTTTATGTTCATTGGAAGTGTGATCGTATGAACATTAAAGCCGCTCAGCAAAACACTGTCGGCATCAGGTATGAATGTCTCGTATTTTTTTATCTCATCAAGTGACCAAACTCACCTCTCGCCAAAAATAGCCATGAAACAGAGGTAGGCAAGATAAGATTAGACTATGTGTGTTATATATATATATATATATATATATATATATATATATATATATATATATATATATATATAGTATGAACATAACTGAAGATGCTTTGACAATTTAGTCGAACTGCTAGGAGTATCGGCACCAGAGCTTGGACAGTAAAAGCTGGGAGCAATTTAATTATTATATTTAATTACCACCGCCTGTATTTCCATGCAGCAGCAGAAATGGAACCGACACAGCAACCAGCCCTAACCATAATCCTAGTGACTGCCACGCTTAGTAAAGACATACGAGTCAGTCTCGATCAGGTAGGTGTATGCTTAACCTCAGTACATGAGTTTCCTGTCAAAGTCAAACGGAGCTTCAAGATCATCATTTACATTTCACCAACTTTTCTTTTGTACTGGGGAATTCAAGAGAGACTTACCTCTGAATTTCTTTGGTGGATTTGCAAGGTCTCCAGCCTCAGGCTGTACGACGCACCTATCGTCCACCAACCTACAGGAGAAAGCATCGTTTAAAAACGGTTTTATTTTCACAAATATTGATTTTAGTAACAATATTCAGGATGGTGCTGGTACTCTGTTGCACATTTCTACAATCATATTGTAAATTATAACCAGTGACTACCTGTGTCAGTAAAATGCATTATTTAACCACAACTTTGTAACAAAAGGTCTAAATCAAATACAGTAAACCCAATACTAAATGCTATAACTCTTGTAATCAAGACTTCACTCATACAGACATGTATAATTCCGTATTATGACAAGTATAATAAAACAGAAAACCTATAGGTGTGCAAAAAAGTATTTAGTCAGCCACTGATTCTGCAAGTTCTCCTACTCAGAAAGATGAGAGAGGTCTGTAATTTTCATCATAGGTACACTTCAACTATGAGAGACAAAATGAGGGAACAAAAAGTCCAGGAAATCAAACTGTAGGAGTTTTAAAGAATTTAATTATAAATCGTGGTGGAAAATAAGTATTTGGTCACCCACACGGTTATCCGTGTTACCCAGCGACAGCCCCAAAACATCACTGCTCTAGAGGAGATCCGCATGGAGGAATGGGCCAAAATACCAGCTACAGTGTGTGCCAACCTGGTGAAGACTTACAGGAAACGTTTGGCCTCTGTCATTGCCAACAAAGGTTATGTTACAAAGCATTGAGCTGAACTTTTGTTACTGACCAAATACTTATTTTAGGTAAAACTATAAATATATTAACACTGAGAATGAGTGAGCACTGAGTATTGATTCTCATGATATGCTTTTTAATGTGTGACTACAGTGGGAATTAAATAGCTGTGCCAAGTTACTGGCATAAGCAGAAAAGTCCGTGCCAACGACTCCCTAATTCCAATAATGGAAGTGGCATAAGACTTGTACTTGCTGTTACTCAGGCTATGTCCACACGTACACGGGTATTTTCTAAAACGGGGGTTTTCAAATTCGTTTATAAAAAACTTCCCGTCCACACAAGCACTGTTTAAACAAAAAACTTCGTCCACATGAAAACGCAAAAACGCACACAGTCGCTGTCAAGAGCAGAGCCAAACCAGCAGTCCTATATGCCGGCGAAGCAGCTCACTCAACGACAACAGCAACGTCCTATGCATACCAACATTTTCTCGCCATTCTTCTTCAACAACCACTTCGTTTTCAAAGCTGTCCCACCAACGAGAGCTCCGATATACAATGTATATATATTTTTTAGATTAGATTCAACTGTATTGCCATTACACATGTACAAGTACAACGCAACGAAATGTAGTTTAACATCTAACAAGAAGTGCAATAAGCAGCAATGTGTCGGAACGTACAATATTGTCCACATGTACAATAAATTAAAAAATATATAAATCGGCTCACAATCAGGAACCGGCTCCCGTCGTTCATTTCAAAGAGCCGACTCTTAGAGCCGGATCGGTCGCGACCGACACATCACTAATGGATATAGTAGTGACCTCCGTAGCGCGTTATGACGCCTCTGTTCTTCAGTGTAATGAAAAAGTAATAATTGTAAATGTATTTGTAGATTTGTAACAAGTTCGGTCAGCAGTGTTACAGCTGGCACCATTTTGGCTACGTCCGCTATTGCACAAAATCGCCTCATGTAAACCAAGGAGATAACGGCGCACAAAGTGACGTTACAAGCAAGAAACTCCGTTTTCAGTTTTGTCGTGTGAAGGAAAACGGAGGTTTCTTGCTTGAAGATTTCAGCAAATCTTCACCCTGGAAGGAGTTTTTCAAAAAAGTCCGTTTTCAGTGTTACCTAAAACGCCGTTTTCGCGTGGACGAACGGTCAAAACGCATAGAAAAAGCTACGTTTTTAAAAATACCCGTGTTCGTGTGGACAGGGCCTCAGTTCCCCATCATTTCCACTAGTTCCATGCCATTCATGAATCAACACACCACATATGCATGCACCCCATCTGCTCACTACCAGTAAGGCTGCTTCACTCTGATGATAGCAGGGGTTCAGCGATGTGAAGGTAAGTACTGGGACTGAGCTCAAGAATTCAGATGTGCTGAAGCACTGCTGTATTTCTCTGAAAGAACTACACATTCCTGGCATGTCCATGAATGATATCTGGTTTCATGACTGGGTTCTCCACATCACGGAAATCATACCATTCTATATATTAAACTGTATTCAACACCACTGTATCTATCCAAAAATGAATGCACATCATAGGACCCATACTGAACACTGTCAAAATATACATAACCAAATGATTGTGAACACAAATGAAATCCAAACATAGGTTTTTAGTATAAAGTTTGTACTCTCATTGCTACAACAACCTTCACTCTTCTGAGAAGGCTTTCCACTGGGCTTGGGTATTGTTTTCATTTCATCAATTCTGACTCTGATTCTCAATTTCAGCTCTTATAAATTCCAAATGTTTAGTTATAAAGGTTTTTTTTTTAATATATATATATATATTTCAGCTGTGATTCATGAATTATAGGCTTTTCGTTGCTAATAAGAAAACTGTATTACAGCCTGGCTGTACTGGGTATTTTAGCAGGGTGCTAGGGCTGTCTAGCGAGTCTAAAACACAAACGTGAACAAAGCCTAACGTACTAAAACAATGACCTAGGAACACCAAACTTCTCATAAGCGAATGTTATCATTGTTACATTAAGCTTTTTACTTATCTGTTGTTCCGGTGTCATTGTTTTAGTACAATAAGCCATATTAGCTTAGTTCACTCAGGTCATCAAAGTTGGCAAGCCATTTCTTTTTTGTTGTAAGAGGGCAGGGCAAAAGAATTATGAACTGACTGGTTTGAGTTGGAAACCATCGTTGGTGTCATAGTGAGAGTCAATTAGGTGTTCAATGCAACCCATTCTACTGAAACTGTGTGGCTACAGAGATTCCATTCCGGTATGCGTCATGATAGAAACCTGTCGGGGGCAGGTGTGTGAAATAGCCGAAAACATTCATTAGAAAGGATGTCTGCACACTTTTGGCCAAATGGTGTACCAACACCATTTGACTTCCACTAATGTCCAAATACAATATTCTATTAAGTAGGGATACACTGAAAATACGACCAAAAATGGCAAAAAAAACCCCAAAAAAACCACTTTTGGTGAAAAGACCAAATAATTCATACCGATCAAATGCCAACCAGCATGGAGCGAGGTCCTCTTGTTAAAGGCACCAAACATGTTGGCTGTGTTGAAGCACTGTTCTACACAAGCACTGTTCTAGCCTTTTGTTCACATTTGCTAAATGCCAAAGTTCATTGGCACCTTCTTTTTAAAGAAACGAGTGCGCCATGGTGCCAACGCTTTTACAGAGTGTTCATCGGGTCCGTCTCAATACCTAATAAATTCCCTTGGTGCCTACACCCTATGTAGGGTGCTCTCCATGAGAGCTTTCTAACTGATAATGAGAGTGTACCTGGTTACTGATTACTTCATGCCCACTAGACCGGTAGCAAAGTTTTACAGGTCTGGATTCCAGTCTTTGGCATTTGAATCTTTCCTTAAGGTTTCATTTTGGAGGAACATTGTAAGACGCAATCTTTTGACAAGATGTGATAAGAGGAACACAAAGTGTACACCAATATAAGAACATGAGGGAAATGTACGCCCTTCGGTATAAGATCTGTGGTTTAGCTGGTAACTGGACATAAATGAATTGATTAAAACTAGCAGGAGCCAAAGTTTTAATATGTGGAATTTATAAAATGTACATTTATATAATTACATACATAGCTGACACCTGAGACACAGGACAATGTGCAATGTAATTCAACCATTTTTATATTAACATGGTTATAGTAGGTCTTCCACATATTCAACCAACTTGGTTGGATAATTTCATCTCCCTGCCTTGAGAAAATGGAACATTATAAGTCTTACAATCCAAGCAATTGTGGGTTAAGGGACTGTGGTAGCCTAGCGAGTAAGGTACTGGACTATGGACCAGAAGGTCCAGGGTTCAAATCCCAAGCTTGAGCAAGACCCTTAATCCACAATTGCTTGGATTGTAAGATTGTATAACTTGTCAGTCGCTCTGGATAAGAGCGTCTGCTAAATGCTGTGAATGTAAATGTGAGGGACTGTGGTAGCCTAGTGTTTAAGGTACTAGACTATGGACCAGAAGGTCCAGGGTTCAAATCCCACCTCTGCCAAGCTGCCACTGTTGGGTCCTTGAGCAAGACCCTTAACCCAGAATTGCTTGGATTGGAAGACTGTACCAATTGTAAGTCGCTCTGGATAAGGGCGTCTGCTAAATGCTGTAAATGTAAATGTTAAGGTCCTTGCTCAAGGACCCAACAGTGGCAGCTTGGCAGAGGAGGGATTTGAACCCTGGAGGGATTTGAACCCTTTTGGTCCATAGTCCAGTACCTTAACCGCTAGGCTACCACAGTCCCACAGCCTAATCTGGAGGAATAATGTAAAAGAGAAATTAAACAAATGTTCATAAGTTTGTGCTCAAATTAAACTGCGAAACCTGCAAAAACGTGTTCAGTATTCGGCCTCAGTTTCAGCCAAAAAAAATTATTTCGTCGCATCTCTGCTATTAAGTATATTTATCACTAACATATTTTTTTTTACCTCAGTCCGACTAACAGGAGCCATTAGCTTTTGAAATTGCACAAGTCCAACAATACGCAGTACTATCCACCTCTGTCTGCTCCAAGAGCTCAGCCGTTCAGCTCTATCAGTAAAGTAGGAAGAGCCTCTAAACAAGACTGAGATGGAGTCAAAGCAAACGCTGCATGAAACCGAACAAGCCCTCATAATCCTGAACCAACAAACCTATGAGCTCTTTCAAAATGCGGACCCTGCAGCTAGCTATTCTTCTCTACCTGTCCCCAAACCAAACACATTCACCGATAACTCCTCACACAATGGTGTCACAGAGTATCCCATACACTCCCAAGCTCGAAAGATCAAGCCAAAATCCATCCATCCAGTCGCTCGAGAAACTTTAATCCCCTTTGTTCCTTTTATATTGTTAACGTATCAGCACACATGAATGAAACCTCTACCCAGAGTATGACTCATTTCATACGTACACCCTCTAATATCTCCGTGAACCCGGAGCTCATACACCACAGGAAGTCACTTGCTTCTGCACAGGCTTGATAAAAGCAAAGTGGATTGACAGTGACCCACCAAATTTCCTCAGCAGATAACAGTCACAGCTCCTACCTTCCAGAACACAAAACTGCATTTATCTTAAAGCACATCGAGGAAATGACACACACCAGACATTATCACACTAGACAGGACACAGGAATGCAATCTGGTGGATTGCAAAGTGTTACATAAACATGCAAATGTGTTCCCAGAAACAAATCTACTTCCTCTACATCTGTCATAACAAGACAGTTTTGTAGTCAGGCGTCACCGCATGAGACCAATACATCCATTACTGCAGTATTTACACCAAATCTGATCATGATAATAAGTATCAGCTATTTATAGAAGTCATTTAAAACCGTCTTCCGCCTCTGTTGGGCATCGTATCCTTGGCCACGTAAAACGTCATGGGTTCAGTGACGTCATCCTAACGCTTACTCGCTCTCTCATACGGACTGCCCGTTTCAAACAGCTTTCTTATTGCCACTAATACTTTGCGTATACTCGTATAACTAACATGCACTCGGGTTGAAACTGAAGCAACAGGTTACCAAGGCATCCTGGTAAATGGGTAAATAATAACCACGGCCGATTCGCTGCATTGTGTGTTTCAAACACATCAGCTGTTTTTACCACTTGCCCACTTCCTCTGGCTTAGGTAATGTTATGTGACTGCCAGATGACAATTATAAAACAGGAACCAGAGCACGAAAAGACCACAACACACCTGCGGAAAGGGCTATGGGGGGCACACATTTCAAAACAAACTGGTCCCATAAGACTGCAGCACAACCCTTTCAGCTCATGGGCTGTTCAGTTCTGTTGTGAGGCATCCTGTAGTGGTAGAACAGCCATGGTACGTAACTGGCACTAAAAAGTTCACTAATCATCAACCTTATGTGGGTGACAGTACATAACCCTGTCATGGTAAGGAATCTAGTGTTTTTTTGGACTGATATCTCCAAGAACACTCAAAATAGCTTATCACAAACTGCTAATGCTGGTCTATTATTGACTCCTGCTGCAAGTCTATTTGTCTTGCCAACATATAGCACCTTCACTCTACTTGTAGAGAAGGACAACTTCCTTTTTTCCATGGTCATGGTGGTCAAAGCACACAAACATGTCATGTGTGTACTACTACAGGTGAACGTACATTTCTCTCGACAGGTTACCATCTAGCCAATATTTCTCCAAGTCCATGTTCTACAGATGCACCAAAATTTTGGCCACCAGAAACATGAAACAAATGTTAAAAAATGACTTTTTGATCTAAAAAGGTTAATGTTAGACTGGGCCAGAGAGCAGAACTGAAGGCTGAGACCACACAAATGCAGAAAGTACAAGTGCATGCTGCTTTGACAAGGGCTTTAAATAGTAGAAGGTCTGATTAAGGAACTGTAGGACAGGTCAGATAAACCAATACATCAACAAACGGGATCAGTGGCGCAAGGCTGGGTTATGGGCATGTACGAGCACGAGAAAGTCTGATTATTTGGAAGACTAGAGTCAAAGACGGTGCGTGCCCATTAAACAGACAAAATCCAACGTCGAAAGTTTAGTTTAAATAGAATTCAATTCATTAAAAATACTGGTTATTTCCTTCAATCTTCTGCATCAGGCAGCACAAACGGAGCTAGCTTGAGAAACAGGAGATCAAAAGTGAAAATACTGGACGTTTAACATTACATTTAACAGACACCCTTATCCAGAGAGACTTGCAAGCAATTACAATGGTTACAATCCAAGCAATTGAGGGTTAAGTGTGTTGCTCAAGGACCCAACATTGGCAGCTTGGTAAAGGTGAGACCTTCTGGTCCACAGTCCAGTACCTTAACCACTGGGCTACCACAGTCCAAATCTGTAATCACTGCTCATGTGAGGCAGCAGTAATAAAATTATTTATTGTGGATGTGTTAGTCTGAAAACATAATTTGAAAACATTATTAAAATTTAAATGAGAATTTAACAAAACATGCAAATTTTGGTTTCAGGTTTTGGCTTCGCGGGTTTAATGTTCAGTTAAGACGAGAATAATTTTGGTGCATCACTACTGGGTGTCACTAGTAAACAAAACAGTAAAATGTCCTCTGCTGTCATACAGAAAGTTTCCACCTTAATCATTCAATTCAATAGAAGTTCAGGTTCATTACAGATAGAAGGGAAGTGGAAGGTGCAGGCAGAGACAAAACATTCAGAAAGACTGTTACACTGATACACACACTCAGCATAGAATTTGAACTCTGACGTTGAATTTTAAGATCAGCATTTGTTATCGAGTGAGCTAGGGGTGGTCTAAGTGGTCTGGGCAAAGATATACAAGAAAAGATAGCCCCCACAGAAGGAAATTTGAATTGTCAGAGGAGCAGAAGGGGGACCAGAAAATACAGTGAGAGAACTAATAGTGGTGCACTAAAAATATAAGATGAAACATAAAAAATATAGAACTACAAAGAGAGAAAGTGGTTAGAAAACAGTAAGCTTATTTCTGGGTTAACAAAAATAGGCTTACAGTGGCTTGTTTTACTATAAATAACCATATTACACAGCTGAAGTACACACCAAATACAGTGGGGCAAAAAAGTATTTGGTCAGTTCTCCTACTTAGAAAGATGAGAGAGGTCTGTAATTTTCATCATAGCTACACTTCAACTATGAGAGACAAAATGAGAAAAAAAATCCAAGAAATCACATAGTAGGATTTTTAAGGAATTTAACTGTAAATCATGGCGGAAAATAAGTATTTGGTCACTCACAAACAAGCAAGATTTCTGGCTCTCACAGACCTGTAACAACTTCTTTAACAAGCTCTTCTGTCCTCCACTCGTTTACTGTAGTAATGGCCCCTGTTTGACCTCGTTATCTGTATAAAACCAAATTTATTGACCAAATACTTATTTTCCACCATTATTTACAATTAAATTCGTACAATCTCCTGGATTTTTGTCTCTCATAATTGAAGTGTACCTATGATGAAAATTACAGACCTCTCTCATCTTTCTAACTAGGAGAACTCGCACAATCAGTGGCTGACTAAATACTTCTTTGCCCCACTGTACCTTTACTGTGCAACAACAGAAAAGTAAACCAATCATTACTACTTTATTTTTGGAACACATCTTTTAAAGATAACTTAAAGACTGAACATTAAATCGAAAGAATACAATAATGTACGTGAAGTGCAATCTTCCTAAAAAAATATTTACTTTGCAAACATTATCCTTCAAACCCAACATGGATAAAATGCAAGTATTGTTCAAAGACAAAAAGTATGGTAAACACTCCTACATTTCTTTGGACTGCACACCTGTCTTGCCCACTTGTTTTCGTGTAGCTTTCCTGCAGCACAACCCTTGCCGTGTCCGTATCTCAGATTAACCAGTATACCGTCCACTACTATTGAGCTTATGGTTCAAATAGCAGGTTAGGGAATCAACATACATCAGACATTATAGCAGGGACTGTTTGCATCATTGGACTCATTTACAGCAGGCGACTAACCTTAATAATCAAATAGCTCTCCAGAAAAGCACTTATCCACCCAAACATGCTTATTAAATCATTAACAGGCCCTTCCTAAAGAGAAAGAGAGACACACCTTGCTTCAGCAGCTCGGAAAAACGTTTGGCTGTACCTTAAAAGACCCGACCAGGTTAAATATGAACCAAATGTAGCGAGACGGCAGTAAGGAACATGCTCATTACAGATCCACTGGCTTTATAAGGCTGTAGAAAGGAGGCAGAGCGTGTCCATGTGAAAGTGGTTAAATGTGTTCAAAGTCTGCCCAATAAAGCACAACTTGTCCATTAGACCCTTGTCCCTGACCATTAGAGAACAGAGTAAAGGGGACAAAGTATGTAGAGAAACAGATGGACTACAGTCTGGAATTGTAGAACTACAAAAGGTACATCTGTAATGTAAGTAGAACTGAAACTGGGTAATGAGTGTATAAACAAAAAAGAGGTGGACCTAATACAGGGGTCAGTGAGTCTATGAGACCGTGCCAGTACAGCATAACACACAACAGCATATTCAAGAGAAGGCCACAGCCAGCAACAAGATTAAATTATGGAGGACAGAATGTCCCCAACCAGAAACCACCCACCTTGTAACTTGGTTTATGTAGCAGGTACAGTTTGCATTTGGACAGGAGGGTGGATTTGGTGTCAATTCATGACATAGGGAGTCACGTGACGATGGACTGTGGTGGCCTAGTGGTACGGACCAGAAGGTCCAGAAGGTCCAGGGTTCAAATCCCACCTCTGCCAAGCTTGGGTCCTTGAGCAAGACCCTTAACCCACAATTGCTTGGATTGTAAGACTGTACCAATTGTAAGTCGCTCTGGATAAGGGCGTCTGCTAAATGCTGTAAATGTAAATGTGATGAGTGCTGGGAAATGTAGTGAGGAAAAGCCAGTTGTGACAATAATCACTTTTGTTTTTCACTTTTTCAAAAAATTACATAAGATATTCAGTACTTTATTATGTAGTAAGCTTTATGTTAACAAATTTGCCCAATTGTAGTTTAGTCTAAGTGTTTTAAGCATGTTAAAGGTAGCTATGCTATGACATATGCAGCATATATTAAGCTCCGTGTGTTTTTGTTTTTTTGTCAGAATGCATCCCCCATTGTAATTCAGGGACTACCTGTAAGTACATGACTACATAAAAGTCCTATTAATTTAAAAAATGTTAAATATTAACAGTACATTGTAGCACGAGCTTTCACTTTAGTTCTGTACATGTTCATTCATGACAGCATTTCACCATATTTTACAAATGTAATACTGCTAAAACAAAATCATGTTTCTTTTAATTAAATCATTTATGCCCAGTCACCAGTGACACAGCACAGATTTAGCATGTTACTTCTTTTCATAACAGCATTTGCTCAAGCGCAGCACTCAATACACGTCTTCTCAAACGTCAATGTCTGAAGACGATTTGGGTCTTGCGTTGTCCCTCTAAAAGAAAGACTGAAGGAAAGATTCAAATTCTAGCGACTGGGATCTAGCGCTGTAAAACTTCACTAGCATTTGTGCTAACGGCTAAAGCAAACGCTGGCAGGAGGCCCGAACGATCGGTGATGCAACGGGTATCTAAGTAGATAGTCTCATCAGCCATCTTAAGGATCCATTTTGGTTAGAACGTCTGTAATAGTGGTGGCCTGCTCAGGTCAAACTCTCTCCTTGAATCAAAACACAGTTCACATTCACCTGAAAGGAAGAAGGAAATGTGAGTTCATGGGAACTCTAACCACACTCCATCAGCACTACTGCATGTTGAGGCTGGTCAACACTGCAGATATCACCTGTTTACTGCTACACTAATCTAACAGCACATTCCAGTTCAGGTGCTCTGGGCTGCTGCCAGTTGTTTTCCATAGAGCAGAATTCATAATTAAGGCCTTTCCAAACAAGTGCTTCTGCTCGCAGTTACTCAGTGTACATACAATGCCCTGGAAGCACTAACCAGCATTTCAATATTTTTTGCATGCGACAATTACACAATTACTGTGTGGTGCAGAGAAACCCGCTACATCCACGATTGTAGCCCTTAAACACATTTTACTCCATACGAAGTAAAAGTGAAAACAACTGAACCCTCATACATCGTCTTTCTCTCTCATACAGGAATTCCTTATCAGTCACCTACCAAATTTCAGGTGAACCGATATAGATATTCAATATTTTTCTTACAATCTCAATCTGCAGTTTGACGCATCTAATAAGCTTTGCATTAATTATGGTATATGTTTGTCTCACATTTCCACTACTTGGTTCAAAATTAAATGCTTTAATGAACACTTAACTATTAAAATAGCTGATTCCTCTGCATTTGTTGCTTTGTGCGATATACTACTTTAATGCTGCAATAATTAACCATTTTAATAATAATGCACTTAACGTCTGTATTTGGTTCATGTTCTACACTACTTTAATGATGTAACAATTAATTTTAAGCTTCCATAAATGCCCTTTCTTTAAACAAGAGACTGTTACAAGGACTGTGGCAGCCTAGCAGTTAAGTACTATGGATCAGAAGGTCCAGGGTTCAAATCCCACCTCTGCCAGGCTACCACTGTTGGGTCCTTGAGCAAGGCCCTTAACCCACAACTGCTTGGATTGTATAAATTATAAGTCACTCTGGATAAGGGCGTCTGCTAAATGCTGTAAATGTTTCATAATGTAAAACATAAGCTTCGAAACTTCAACAGGAAAAAAAACATCCTTTGTTTTTAAATTCTGATTTTTGGGAGTCAAAGGAATTGGATTTTTGTTTGCGTTGCAAAAAAAAAGAGTAGGTGGTAATAAAGACAACCTTCTGTGATCTCTACAGTACCGTAACAAAGCCAACAGACTTACCACACGTACGTCATGGTTACATTTGTGGTGTGTTGTTATTTTATACACAAAGTGAGGGCCAAAATGCTTAAAAATCATATATTCAGCATAAAATGTGAGTGACAGATAACTTGTATATATTTCACAGCTTATCAGTATTTGATTCCACTGTTACTGTAATGACTGGACTCCACAAGTCACTCAATTTATGTTAATTATATTATTTGTAATGAAAAACATTAAATCTGATGCAAAAATGGAAGCCTTTTCACTAGCGCTCTCAGACTTCGGCCCATGCTTTATATGTTGCAGTGGTTGAGATACTAGACTTTGGACCAGAAAATCCAGGGCTAAAATTCCACCTCTGCCAAGCTGCCAGTGTTGGGCCCTTGAGCCAGGCCCTTCACCTCGTAAGACTACATCACTTGGATAAGATTGTCTGCTAAATGTAACCTTAGTATCTAATCTATTCTGGATTTCTTAGTCAGTTGTACTGTGGTGACTTGGTGATTAAGGTAGTGGACTTTGGACCAGAAGGTTCAGGTTTCAAATCCCACCTCTGCCGAGACGTCAATGTTGGGTTCTTGAGCAAGGCCCTTAACCCAGAATTGCTTGGAACTGCATCAGTTACAAGTCCCTCTGGATAAGCTAAATGACGCAAATGTAAATGGTGTGGCGATGCACTGCGACAATGTAACGCGACGCAAAACGGCGCCAACGTGCATTGTGGGGATGGACAATGAGGTGCTTTATGTGTATTCAACTTAAATGGCACAAGGATGTCGTACATGACGAGGAAAATTCGTTAGAAACAAAACCATGACAAAATAACAACTGGTGTAAACACACCTCAAAAGGAAGCACTGCAAAGATTACACTAAACGCCAAAGAGCATCGGGAGTTCACAATGGGTGCATTGTTGAAAAAGAAGATTCATATGAGGAAAAATATTACTGATACTGTGTCATTACCTGGAAAAGGAGATGATTCTCAACAAAAGTGTGCAAACTAGGGTTTTAAGCTATTTCGATAAGTAGTTTCTCCTCAATACACAAATATTTGATTAACACCACAATTCCTGTGATTTTATTATGAAGAGTGTAATTAGTTCAGTTTAATTGAATAAAGTACAACATTTCTAATAAAAATCACTTTACTAAGTACAAGATAATACTTGAGTAGTAGTTTGAGTGAGTAGTTTTTTTTTCTATTGCCCACCCCTAATTTAGAACCACATCTTAATTCTTGTATTATCATCATAATATTCTTGGTAGACATCAAGTACTTGGTCATATTTAATTTTTGGTCCAACATCCAACTCCTAACAATACTATGACGCAGCATTTATAGCACAATCACGATGAAAAGACCCTTTCAAGTAAAACAAACACCAACAGGCTTTCTCACGCAAGTTTTGTGGCTGGAAGATCTGTTAGTCTTTGCTGTACGAGAGAAAACCTCAAAGGCAAAGTGAAAAATCTCCAGCAGAATATGGAAAGTTTGATTCAGAGTGGTTATCGGAGTTGTACCGACTGATGAATGACGAATTGATGCTCCACAGAGAAGTCTTCAAAGACCTGGTGAGAAGTGACTGCATCTCCACCACGTTTAAACATGGAGGAAGCTGTACATGGGAATGCTTTTCAGCTGCTGGCACGAGTGATCCACCGTGACAAGTCAACTAATGTTTGCTGCACACGTGAATGTTACAGAAAGGCTTTCCACAAATGAAAGGTTTTCTAAAGAGGAATGACCAGACTGTTATTGTTCCGCGCTCCTGCCCATATTACAAAGAAGAGATTTGAGAACAAGTCCATCAGTCTCATGTTTTTGACCTGGAGACAGGAGATGTTCTTTTTCGGGACCATTCTCTTTCAAACCTAGAGATGGTGCTGGGTGTGAACATCCAAGTATATCAGCAGTTTTTGAAATACTCAGTCCATCTAGCACCAACAGCCACTGAAAATCAATTAAATCAGCTGCCCATTCTGATGCTTGCTTTGAACTTCAGCAGGTTCTTGTCACATGCCCAAACGCAGTGAGTTGCTGCCAAGTGAGTGGCTGATTAGATATTTGCATTAACGATAGGGTTGGGTATCATTTGCACTTCATCAATTCCGATACTGCTTCCGATTCTGCTAATCAATCTAAAATGCCAAATGTTAAAAGCTTAATGTGGCTTAAGTGTACCAAAGCAGTGACCTAGGAGCACCGAACCTCTCTTTATTTACTATTGGTGATAAGTAATCTCTACTGCCGAAATGATGAATATGTAGGCGAAAGGGAAAGTCACTTCTACATTAGGTATTTCAGCAGCAGAGAGTTATCAACAGTAGTTGAGAGAAGTTTGGTTTTCCCATGTCAGTGTTTTAGTACCTCAAACCACGTTAAGTGCTTAGATTTAGTCAAAAGAAACGCGATACACTGCTGAAGCTCAATACCACACTGGTGCTCTAGATGTTTTTCCATCTTGGAGGTGCAACTCCCTTTACAACAGATCAACTTTCTACACATATCGCTTAGCCGTTTCGTTTTCTCTCAAAGTGGAGTCAAGCTTTTGAGCAGTTTTAAGCATCCATCTTCCACTCATGACCTAGTGGACATCTTGAAAATGGTGGTGATATCTAGTTCAAGCCGACAGCTACAAGAACCAGAAATATATATATATTCGATATATATATATATATATATCGAAATTCCACTTTTTTAACAGGTACCCAGTCCTTGGAATCAGCTCCGAATCAGAACCAGAATTTGATACCCAATCCTAGTTAATGAGCAGCTGAAAAGGTGTACCTAATGAAGATGTAGCTAAAGGTCCTGACGATAGAAAAGAATGTGAAGTGCTGTGCGAGAAACAATTGGTTTTGTTACTCAGCCGAGTCCAGTTGAGCAGTTTAGTGGTGTATTCATACTGACAAGTTCTCCCATGGTTGAACTTCAATCAAGTGTTTACCACGCTACCGAAATCCAGTCAGGGTCCTGTGAGTAATCCACTAATAATAAAAAAAAATAGTAATAATAATAAATAAAACGGCAATACAGCACATCTGAATGCTTCACATTTTAAAAGCAGAAAACCTTTAAAGATGTATTCAAAACGTGAATTCATTGAATTTTTTTTCTGGTAAACTGCTTACTGGTAATGAATTTTGCAAAGCAGTGTCAACTAGTGAAAGGCCATTTTGAAATCTGAACTTATGATATATGATATAATCTGCACTGCCGATATTCAAAAACAGTGGAGAAAATGCAAAGATACTTTGTTCCCTGCATTAGAACTTGCAGCCGATAAACTGGGACTACTGACAAACTAAAAACTGAGATGCTGTGATTCAGTGAGGGTGGGGAAATTTATGAGAAGATGAAAACTGTTTCCAGCATTACAACTTACTGCTGACGTATCTACACCAATCCACGCTTAACTTATTATTAGTGCTGTTTCACAGGCTTAATATACACGCCAAATAGGAAGGGTAATCTCCATGTCCAAAAGCAATAATGTGAGTGGCATGATCACCAAGTGTAAAGTATTGAGTTCAAAATAAAGTCAGAAAGCACAGCTGTTCAGTTTTTAAAAATCGATTTGTTATTTGGTACTGAACAGAAGACAAGACAAAATACTCAGAGACCAGATATGAGCCTAAAAAGCTGCAGTCTGGAGTGCAAGTGACATCCTGAAGAAACTAGAGAATGAGGATCAGTGACGAAAAAAAGATTCCTGAGATAAAGATAAGGTCCCTCAAGAGAGGAAGGTCTGATGGGTTTCAAACAGCACAAAGTTCATGAAGCAGGCGTCTAGAGTTAACAAGCATCGATCATCGTCTGTTTGCTTTAATGATCAAGATCTCAAAAATATTACGAAATTATAATTGTCTTTTAACTCCAGATGTCGCAGCTGTAAACAGCTGGTCACTTCAACGCTGCGGATCCACAGCCAGAGTCTGAAATCCATCATTTCTGTGTGTGAGTTCATGTTTGGACTACAGAACTTGGCTGATTTGATGAGGGACTTTCTGAGCTACCCGTGTTTGTGTATGACTTTCCACTGCTTATTATTATTCACTCGCCGAGTCTCTGTTTCATCCGACTGATCTTCCGTGTTGTTCGGAATACTGTCTATCAATGCATTTTTGGCTTCCATCAAACAAAAGTATCAGGTCCATCAGACCATCCTCTTGTGTTATGGCTTTCCCCTACACAGGGTCATAACACTGCACTACTAGAGTTTCTATAATTATTGTGAACTTCCATAAATTGAAAATGCAGCGGCATTAGAGATGCTGTGCAGATTAGAGCGTTCCACCCATGTTTTCAGTGGTATCTCTTGACGCATTTAGGTATGGCTTGTACTTGTGAAATTCAGTTTATATTTACATTAGAGAAGCATAAAAATACTATGTGACATGCATGTCGATCAACGTCCTGTTTCAGAGAACATAACGTGGTCGTTCAACAGTGCCTACCTGCATGTCAACATGCTGTAAAGATCATAAAGGCTAGAGGAGGAACCGCAATACTGTTAACCCACAGTACCCACAGTTACTTCCATATATTATGAATTTATATTTTAACTGGAGCCTGATTCGAAATAGGCTTTTACAATAACCAAATCCAGTTTAATAACACCTGGCATAAAGATTTGAGGTATTCGTGCATGAGCAGACCAACATATGTTCGATCAGACTGAGATCTGACAAATTTAGTGGCCAGGACAACACCTTCATGAACGTCATGTTCCTTAATCCATCCTTGAACAATATTTGCAGTATGGCGGAGTACCTGCTGAAAGAGGAAACTGCCTTTAGGGAATACTGCTGCTATGATGGGGTGCACTTGGTCTGAAACAATGTTTTGGTAGGCGGTAAGTGTCAAAGCAAAATCCACATTAATGCCAGGACACAAGGTTTCCCAGCAGAACATTGCCCAGAGCATCACAATGCCAAACGCCAAAGGAAATGATTTGAAAGAACTGTCCAGTGTAACACACTACATCTGTGTAACACGCGTTTTAGTTCAAGCAGTTTGTTGGCTCTGGAAGAAACGCCGTTTTGCCTGGAAAGGCTGTGTTTCTTGTAAAGCCACAGAGCCATTCACACAACCGGTACTGTCATGCTGCAACCTGCAAGCTGGAAAGTGACTTTTCTCAAGCATGACTCATCAATCAAGTCAAAAAGTGATAGCTTTAAATAAGATTTTGAACTTATACCAGATACTTCTAAATACACATACATGTCCCAGAAGGAACATGAAGACAGGTTGTTGTTTTTTTTATAGTTAAATTAGCTCACACTGAACAAATACCTCAAGGTCTTGTCCATGAGTGATGGAAACTGAAACACACTAGGTCAGCAGCAGCAATTTTGCTCTTATTGTACCGGTCTGTGGCGATGAAGCAAGAGCTCAGTCCTCAAGAGCTCAGAGCTCATAAAGCTCTCCATTTACCAGTCAATCTACATGCCAGTCCTCACTTATGGTCATGAGCCATGTGTATTGAACGGAAGAATAAGGTCTCGGATACAGGCAACTGAAATGAGGTTCCCAGGGTTGGTGAGCATACTCTCAAAGATGGTAAAGAGTTTGTCAATCCAAGGGAGTCTGGAAGCAAAACCTTGGTTATATCAGATCAGGAGGAGTCAGCTGAAATGGCTTGGGCATATCAGAATGCCCCCTTGCCAGCTCCCAAGAGAGCTCTTACAGGCATGTCCTGTTGGATGGAGACTCCAGTGTTGACCCAGAACCTGCTGGAGGGATTACAGCTCACAGTTGGCTTTGGATATCCCGGGTTCACAATAGCCAGGGACCAGAAAGCCTGGGCAGACCTCTCTAGACTACTTCCTCCAAGACCCTCAATGTATTAAACAAACTTCGTTCAGGCGAATTTCATATCCCAGACTACACTAACTTAGACGCTACCGTGCTGCCCAGTAACCATACACTAGAACAATAGCAGAAAAGAAACAGTTACATGAAGCCAAAGCGCAAAAGTTCAACAGAAATATAGTGCACCCTAAAGTAAACGGAAGAATGATAATATCGGTGCTTATTTAAATTACTGTGATATTTAATAGATATGATTGGGCCAGTTCTAACGGGACAATGTTTCCATTACATTATGTTTATGGGAACTCCTAGAGATGCAAATAATTGATTGGCATTCTATCCAGGACACACTTACACTTGCGCATTGTGCTATCTGGGCAGATACTGACCATAAAAAGCAGGGTTAAAGCATGAAAAAAGAAACAATTGAATTCAATTACAATTGTTTATCAAGTAAGCCAATAATGCTCTAGTTGACTTTAGATGCATTTATGTCATTTATCAGACAATCTTATCCAGAGCGACTGACAAATGATACAGTCTTACAATCCTAGCAACTGTGGGCTAAATGTCTTGTTCAAAGACCCAACAGTGGCAGCTTGGCAAGGGTGGGATTTGAACCTTGGATCTTCTAGTCCAGAAGCCAGGAGCTAGGCCACCACGGTCCCAGATCCAGTCATCAATGCTGCATGAAGCAAACAACTTAAAGCTTGACTACTATGTGTGGCATTAGTCCTCATATAAAAGTTAACTGAATTCACACTAGACAGAGAAGGGTGTTAAATCAACACACACACACACACACACACACACACACACACACACACACACACACACACAAAGAATGCGGTGCAAACATCATGTTGCAAGCAGCACAGGCTTAGGCACTGTAATTAGTTCTCAATATTTAACTGATTTCATATTACACACATACTAATAGAAATCACCACAACAAACTGTGTGTAAGCATACACACACACCTGTCTATCTTCATGGGGGCTTTCTAAAGTTGGGGGAACTCAAGTCACATGACTTGACTTGAGCCATAAATTTTAAAGACCGGACACTTGCTTGGCTAACACTGATAAGACTCGACTTTGACTTAGTATTCATGACTTAAGACCGTTAACTTGAAATGACTTGATGTTTTATTAAACATTTGCATTGTTAGGTACTGAGACGTTTTTAGAGATTTTTTTTGGTTGAAACATGATTGGTGATTTCTTTTTCAACCCTTGCAAACCTGGCAACGTCTCAGAACCAGGGCAACTAGACAAACATACGAAGAAGCTCAGAACCTGGAAGAGGCTATTCCAAAAACAGTGAAATTCGATTCAAGGATTATGTTGTCGATTAATTTCATAAAAGAGACAGCGAAATGCAAGGCCTGCAGATCAAAAACAAGCCACACAACCACCACAACATCTGACACTACAAAAACAAAACAATAAAAGACGCCTGAATGTTATTAAGGCAACTTTTTGGCTAGTCAAACATTAGCAAGAAAGACAACGTTAAGTTAAAGATATTTGATTTGGCCTCGAGTCTATTGTGTATTTACTGAGAAGACAAAACAAATGATATTCAGAAACTGGACTTCAGTGCGTGAAATGACAAATTCCATATGATTTGGCGCTTCTGAAATGCTGTGTATTTAGCATATCGAGTTCAACAGATGAGTTAAAAGCCCAAGAAATACAGCAGTATTTGTTAGCGTTGAGAATAAAATGCAGCTCTTTCTGACCATGGTCTTTGGACTAATTTAAATGTGGAAACTGGAGTTAGAGAACCATCATTTCGTATGACTTTATGTGAGACTTGCTTGACTTGAGTTACTTGTATATTACTTTAGTTACTTGAAACTTGAACGCGCCACTTAATTACTACGAGCTCAAGGACTTACTGTTGACATAATGATGACTGTAGCTAATTAATGCTACACCTAACCCTAACCTCAGTAACCTAAAGCAAATGTTATGACTTTTGGTTTTCAAAAGAAAGTTGCAGTTTCCTAAAAAAAAAAAAAGCAGTGTTCCTGAGTTGGGACCAGCATTTTTGCCCCCAATTAAAAGCCACCCCAATGTACTGGTGTGTACTCCGAGATCATTCCCCAAAAGTCAAGTCTCTTGCTCCCTCACTCAGACACAGAGTTTTGCATTGCTGTTGCATGATTTGCTTGCTGAACTCTTTACAGCCCAATGAGGGAGGCCTGCAAGCACTTCCTTATTCTTAACTTACCTCGAGCTCATGTAACAGATTAGTATGTAAATGCACACACAAACAAACCAGCGGTCTAGTGGTTAATGAGAAGTGCTCATACCCCAAAGTGCTGATGAATCCATTGACCGTTCCCTCCGCGTACAGAGACACGATGTCACCAATATGAAGGAAACTCGATCTGTGATCTGACATGTTTCTCCTCTTAAACTGCTCTTAATTCCACCAGTGCAGGCCGTTTTCACTCCACCAGCCACTTGGATCACTCCTGTCGCTTTTAAAACGCGCGTGTCCGAACGGGAGCGGCGTGACAGGAGAACATGCTTCTGCTCCTCAGCAGGTCCTAACTTAAAAAATACTGCACAGACACAGATGGCGGGTTTGCTGACGGTTTCTGCAGGTTTGAAAGTCCTTCCTGTGAGACAGACCAACAAGGCGTTTTCTCTCTACTCTGGGGGAGGAGACGCAGCTTTTCGGGCTTCAGAAGAAACTCCCTCCCCGGCGTAAATGAGGAGGCGCTGATGTTCTCTCTCACAGTGCTGGTGCTCCACTGAAACCTCGTCTACATGATGTTTTACATCCCAGACTGTTGTAAAGTTCTCCAGAACATCATCATCGATATACATATTAAAGTGCTGTTAAGTATGTGCTAAGAACGTTTTACATTATCTAAGGAACACTGTATAAACATACAGTACATAACACTTTGCTGATATCCCTGTCAGCATCCAATGCTGGTGACAATTACAACCAACATTCCAGCATCTACAACGCAAAATATGCTGCTCTTTTTAGCATTTGAACTGCCTTTATTGTTCTGAGAAAGCTTTCCACTAGATTTTGGAACATGACTGTGAGGGTGGGTGCTGACCTTAGAAACTGGTTCACTGTTGGAATTCCAATTCATCTAGGAATTGCCTGATGGGATTAAGGTTCCAGGGCTCTTTGCAATATAGCCAAGTTCTCCATAAAAAATGCCAAACCATTTTTTATGGACTGTTTAATGACGATAGAGCAGAAACGTGGGAACCTATAAAAGTGTCATACAGAGAGTCGTTTGCATATAACTCTCAGTAGATGTGCAGTGCAGCCTATTCTACTGCCACTTTCTTTTGAAAGCGAGTGTGCAAAATAACAGATCACTAATTGGAAAGGGTATCCACAAACTTTTGATTATGAAGTCTCTCTCTGTATCTTGATTCCATTTATAAAGACCTTAGTCAAGAATGTAGTCAAAAAAGCTGCTCTTACCCCAACAGAACAGCTAGATGCCAGAAACCTTGACACGAGATGGTCTCAAATGTTAAGCCTCTGGGTGAATCCAGACAACAGGATAAGGTTCTCAAGAGACCTTCTATATCTGAATATAAAAATCAAAGCATGGTCGTGTATAAGGATCTGTGGAGCATGTTGTGAATGAGAGGCTTGAGAGGATAATTCAGGTTTACTTTAACTGTTACAGTTTTGGTTACTGGTCAACCAGCAAAACCATGCTATGATAAAACAGCAAGTAAACAGCTTGGAAGTTTTCACACCAATAATCTCCACGCGTGAGAATAATTAGATATAATGTCAAATATTTCAGCAAATGTTTTGTATTGTTAGAAGACAATGGGCACAACACTTAATACAAGTTGAAAGTAATATCAGTTCTTACTTACAGTCATCATAGAGACGATACAGATTTGGTGGATAAAGGTGTACAGGCTGTATAAACAAGTTAACTGATTGAGTGCTTTGCCAGCAAATACCAGTATATGTTGTATTCTGGACACTGGTATGCTGGGCAGTAGCATGAGATGCTTGTATGGTGCTATGCTGGTTACCATCATAATCATCACGGTTTTGTTGGTGAACCAGAAAGACCACTAAACAGCATAAACAAGCTCGGACCAGCTTTGCAAGGCTAATGTCTCACATACCAGTGTCCCAAACACAACATATGCTGGTACTTGTTGGAGTTTTTAATCGTTTTACGAAATAGTGCATAATAAGGCAGCAACACTCAACATTGCATTAGAATAATATAATTAGGCTACACTGTATAAAAACATAGCCAGCCATTATGCTGTTATGGCAGGAAATGGTGTTGTTTCCATATGGCATAGTAGAATAACGTTGAGATATTGTGCAGCCATTTTGGTTGTTCGGACATACAAATGACAGTGTATTATTGTACGTTTGAAGTATTAACGTGATCTAGAAGTTTCACTTTCTTTTTCCTACTTGAACACCAGTGCACATGCTGACCTCTAGTGCACAAGATAACAACTTCAGCACGTCAGTGTTAGCACGTTTCATGAGGTGAGACGGTGCTAAGCTAAAGGGAGTTTAAATACTGATTATCACAGCCTGTCCATCTCAAATTTCGGAGGGGATAAAATGTCCCCTCCGATCCCCAATAATTCCTGCTTATTCCAACCTTGTGATTTCGTTTTTTAACAGTGTGATGTTCTCCTGGCTGTTAGTTTTGGCTGAAATTATGATTAGTATTTTTAAACCATCTTAAACAATTGTGGTTTGGTCCTATGAAGGTGCTACACCCATCGGTACACACTCAGCTCTGCCCAGGGAGAAAGAATGTTATCCTCCTGCCCATGGAGAGAGAGCTCTAAGTGAGACTGTTAAAGAGTCTTACATATAACACAAGGTAAAGAGTTAGTGTCTAGATGGGATTAGTGCACTGTGTAAATAAAGTACTTTGTGTTGACTGGCACTGGTGTGTCTCTGAGCTTGGTTTTTTCGGCAGGTCTTTACATCCTTGCATGTCTGACACATGAGGGATGCAGTTTCGTGTCCCTTTAGAATAGCTCCACTATTCAAACATTTAAATATGAGGCAAACTAAACGTGTTACCTGTCATAATGTGAGATATTGCTGGTTTGAATATAATTTAAATTTAAAATATACTCATAGTAAATTTATATTCCTATTCCAGGTACAATGTTTCCCCTATTAAATACCAATTTCTGGCATTGCTTGTGTAGCATATCCTGTTTTATTTAAAATACAATGGTGCTTGAAAGTTTGTGAACCCTTTAGAATTTTCTGCATAAATATGACGTAAAACATCAGATTTTCACACAAGTCCTAAAAGTTGTTAAGAAGAATTCAATCAAACAAATGAGACAAAAATATTATACTTGGTCATTCATTTATTGAGGAAAATTATCCAATATTACATATTACTGAATGGCAAAAGTTTGTGAACCTCTACGACTAACACTTCATTTGAAGGTGAAATTAGAATCAGGTGTAGTTGGCGAGGTCACAAAGGACCCCAGGGTAACTCCTAAGCAAATGAAGACCTCTCTCACATTGACTAATGTTAATGTTCATGAGTCCACCATCAGAAGAACACTGAACAACAATGGTGTGCATGGCAGGGTTGCAAGGAGAAAACCACTGCTGTCCAAAAAGAACATTGCTGCTTGTCTGCAGTTTGCTAAAGGTCACGTGGACAAGCCAGAAAGCCATTGGAAGAATGTTTTGTGGATGGATGAGACCAAAATATTACTATTTGGTTTAAAAGAAAAGCGTTATGTTTGGAGAAAGGAAAACACTGCATTCCAGCATAAGAACCTTATCCCATCTGTGAAACATGGTGGTGGTAGTATCATGGTTTGGGCCTGTTTTGCTGCATCTGGGCCAGGACGGCTTGCCATCATTGATGGAACAATGAATTCTGAATGATATCAGAGAATTCTAAAGGAAAATGTCAGGACATCTGTCCAATGAGTGAATCTCCAAAAAAGAAGGTGGGTCATGCAGCAAGACACCGACCCTAAGCACACAAGTCGTTCTACCAAAGAATGGTTAAAGAAGAATAAAGTTCATGTTTTGGAATGGCCAAGTCAAAGTCCTGACCTTAATCCAAGGTTATAGGAAATGTTTAGCTGCAGTTATTGCTGCACAGGGGGGTCACACCAGATACTGAAAGCATATGTTCACATACTTTTGCCACTCACTAATATGTAATTTTGGATCATTTTCCTCAATAAATAAATGACCAAGTATAATATTTTTGTCTCATCTGTTTAACTGGGTTCTCTTTATCTACTTTTAGGAATGGTGTGAAAATCTGATGATGTTTTAGGTCATATTTATGCAGAAATATAGAAAATTCTAAAAGGTTCACAAACTTTCAAGCACCACTGTAAAAAAATCACTCATATGATGTGATAGGTTGGAGGTGTGAACAGTGTCTGCCACCAAAGTTGAAATGAAACTTGCAGTACTGTGCTTTACTATATACTCTTGTTTACTGCAGATGACATCAAAAACAGCACAAGCATTAATATAGTAACCATTTATCAGGATATTTATAGCATTTTAAAACAAGATATGACTGAATTGTATTTACTGGACCAGTTAATAAACGATGCTAGGTTGGAGATAATCTCGTATTTCTCATGAGTGGTCTACACTGTGTGCCAAATGTCACATACCAACAAAGCCTTCCTTGTGAGACCGGTGTTACTTTAGTAAGGCGACTTCATTAAGTATCAACATTAGACAAGAATGTTTGGAGAACTTCAGTACTGCGTTTAAAATTACAAAATAAATACTTGACATTTATTCTATAATGCCTCTCCTATTACATTCATTCAAATGTCCAAAATGGAAGATATACTGTATGTATGTATATGTAATAGAGTGGGGCAAAAAGTATTTTGTCAGCCACTGATTGTGCAAGTTCTCCTACTTAAAAAGATGAGAGAGGTCTGTAATTTTTATCATAGGTACACTTCAACAATGAGACAAAATGAGAAAAAAATCCAGGAAATCACATTGTAGGATTTTTAAAGAATTTAATTGTAAAATCATAGTGGAAAATAAGTATTTGGTCACCCACAAACAAGCAAGATTTCTATCTCTCACAGACCTGTAACTGTAACCTGTAAGAAGCTCTTCTGTCCTCCACTCGTTACCTGTATTAATGGCTCCTGTTTGACCTCGTTATCTGTATAACAGACACCTGTCCACAGCCTCAAACAGTCAGACTCCAAACTCAACCATGGCCAAGACCAAAGAGCTGTCGAAGGACACCAGGAAGAAAATTGTAGACCTGACCAGGCTGGGAGAGTGAATCTACAATAGGCAAGAAGGTTGGTTGAATCAATTCAAATGGGGAGCAATGTAAGAAAAATGGAAGGAAGACAATACAAGGACCATTGATTTAATTCTCCCTCGATCTGGGGCTCAATGCAGATCTTTCCCATGGGGTTCAAAGCTGATATGAGAACGGTGAGCAAAAACTCCCAGAATACCAGGAGGGACCTGATGAATGACTGCAGAGAGCTGCGGACAAATATCAAAGGTTACCATTCAGTAACACACGACGCTGAGAGCGACTCAGGATCCGTCAGTGCCAGGTGGCCCCCCAGCTCTTAAGCCAGTACTGTCAGGCCGTCTGAGTTGACCGACAGCATATGGATGATCGAAGAGGATTGGAGAGAAATATGTGGTAAGATGAAACCAAAATAGAACTGCTTGGTAAAAACCCAACTTGTCATTTTTGGAGGAGAAGAATACTGAGTGCATCCCAAGAACACCATACCTATGTGAACATGGGGGGTGGAACCATCATGCTTTGGGGAGTTTCTGTTTTATGCAAGGGACAGGAGGACGATCTGTGTTTAAGGGAAGAATGAACGGGGCCATGTATCGTGAGATTTTAAGCCAAAACCTCCTTCCATCAGTGTGAGCATTGAAGATGGAACGTGGCTGGGTCTTCCAGCATGACAATGATCCCAAACACAGTGCTCAGGCAACGAAGGAGTGGCTCCATAAAAAGCATTTCAAGGTCCTGGAGTGGCCTAGCCAGTCGCCAGACCTCAACCCCACAGAAAATTTGTGGAGGGAGTTGAAAGTCCATGTTGCCCCAAAACATCACTGCTCTAGAGGAGATCTGTATGGAGGAATGGGCCAAAATACCAGCTACAGTGTGTGCCAACCTGGTTAAGACTTACAGGAAACGTTTGACCTCTGTCATTGCCAACAAAGGTTATGTTACAACGTATTGAGTTGAACTTTTGATATTGACCAAATACTTATTTTCTACCATGATTTGCAATTAAATTCTTTAAAAATCCTACAATGTGATTTCCTGCATTGTTTTTCCTCATTTCATGTCATCTGACAACAAATTACTCTTATTTAGGTGAACTATATAAAAAGTGTGGGCAGGGCATTTGTTATGATGCAGCGACAAGACCAACATCCTACAAATGTTGTATATCTGAGTCATTGTCAAGTTGGTTCTGTTAGCTGTCATGTGATGTGACCGTAGAAAAACTGTCATATGTAATGTAGACTCGAGAAAGTGGAGCTACATAACTTTATATCGCAGAATCTCACTATGTTCTCACTGTGTCCTGGTGTCCTTGTGGGTTTGCTAAATGCTGCCATTTAGAGCACTTATGTCTACATAAGCCATGGCAAGTCCAGGTGCATATCCTATTGGTGACTAATGTTTTTAGAATGGATGTTGGATATACCGTGACCCTCATCAGGGCAAAGCAGGTACTAAGCCTGTATCTGTTGTTTTTGCATGAATATGTGATTGTGCCATCTGTGATTGTCGGGGTGGTAACATTAATGTCCCTGGTTAGAATTAATGTGATAATAAGGAGTCAGGGAGTATGGTATATTTTTATATGGTATATACAATTGAAATGGTAATTAAGAGAGTTCATTTCCAAATTAAGCGAATTCATTCATATTAATGGACTTTCATAAATTCAAAGGTACATAATGATGGATTAAAGTGTATTTTAAT
The DNA here is from genome assembly GCA_025084515.1 of Ancistrus triradiatus. Lineage (NCBI taxonomy): Eukaryota > Metazoa > Chordata > Actinopteri > Siluriformes > Loricariidae > Ancistrus > Ancistrus triradiatus. The sequence continues at coordinate 110,781 of JAJAGP010001484.1, forward strand.
GACTTTATATGTAAGTTCTGCATGTATTATGTGTAAATTCAAAATCCCTGTCGTAAATACATTTTAATTAAATACTTTTATACCATTTTCAAATATCTATTGGTCAGTGTAAATAAAACTGACAGATAAGACAGTAATCTGGTCTGATCTTATATGATGTGTTTATTATCAGAATCTGGTCTAAAAAAACATTTTAACAAAAGTTTTAACACAAAAGTGTACGTCAGCGTATGTTCAGTCCTGGGTGAGCATACTATTTAGTATGGAAGTGTGCGATTTCCATAGCTCCGCCCCTTTGTAGTTTCCTAGAGAAAGTGGGTTGATAAAGCCTATTGTGCGTTAACGGCCGGTTATTGTGTGCTGCGCGCTTTCTCTTCGACTTTTGGTAACGTATGCAGGAAAAAAGATCAGTTTTAAACGCTTTAAACACTTCTTTAGGCGCCGCGGTTTACATGTTTTGAACGGAATGAAAAACTATTTATGTGTTTGAGAGGGAAAAGAGCAGCACAGCGCACTGGAGCCTTATAGGACTTATACATTTAATAAACGGTAAGTTCGTTCAGTACGAATTTTCTAGATGTTACAGGTCTGACTTTGTGTCTGTTTGATGTGTTTTGGTAGTTTGTACGCATACAGTTAAGAATTCATGTATACATTTGGTATACAATTAGTTTTGGACAGCTACCTAAGCTGTTGTAAGACCTAGTCGACTGTTTTTGTTGTTATGAGTGTTTACTTCTCGCCCATGTGGCTGTCTAATACTGCATAATACTGTATAATGGGAGCCTAGCAGGCAGTGTTGGGATCAGGTGCACAGGTTCAAGCCGGTTCCCAAACTCGCCTTGTTCTCCCACGCTCTTTTCCCTCAGTGTGCCATTTAACTAACGTTTATCAAACCCGGAGCCAAGAGGTAGACGATATGTCAGGAAGATATAACAATAATAGAAGAAGTTGAAGGAGTATCAGTTTAGCCAAATATGACTGTCACGATACGATAAATATGTTTTACTTAGAGGAACAATAAAAGACAAGAGAGAAACAGTTTTGTACATCTGGCAGTTCAATGCAAAATCAGTCAGTAATGTCCAGTAAGATATATCAGACATACAACACTGGAAAACACTATGGACTATGGACCACAACGTCCAGGGTTCAAATCCCACCTCTGCCAAGCTGCCACTGTTGGGTCCTTGAGCAAGACCCTTAACCCACAATTGCTTTGGTTGTAAGACTGTACCAGTTGTAAGTCGCTCTGGATAAGGGCGTCTGCTAAATGCTGTAAATGTAAATCTGAAAAAAATGTGAGATCCTGTTAGACAATGTCTGTCACAAAAAGAACTTTTCTTGGCTCATCACTTAAGAATTGGAGAAACATTCTAAATGTACTGAAGTATTCACACAAATCAATCTCGGACCACCAAGTAATTCTCCTTTAGATTTTGACAAATCTAGTCCCTGACCAAGTTAAGCATTCTGGCTGTGTTATCAGATGAGGACACCAAGCATAAAGGGTTCAACATGTGGATCAGTGTCGTTTCCCACATCTGGTTCACACGTGGTGGCATCTTCACCTCCCTCATCTAGGTGTCTCTGCCAAACTCTGTCATCGTGTGGCACTGGTCTCATGGCTGAATTCATATGGGATATTCAATAGAAAAGAGTAACAGTCCATTGTGAGCCCACTGTGCAGTCATGGTGCGTCTTTACTGTGACGTAATATGAATATGGCCAAAAGTATGTAGACACCCCAGCTAATGACTAATCTCTATTAGTTCACACACTCACTCCTAACTGGCTTATGAGGTGATGCATACAGGAATGGAATCTCCAGAGAAGAGCAGTGCCACACCTCAGTGACTTTCAATATGACGTGTTCATAGGTTTCCAAGTCAGTTTGTCAAATTTCTGCCCTGCCGTCCATAAAGAAACGGTTCACAGACTGGGCTGGCTTGCACAGAGCCCTGACCATAACTCCATCAGGTACCTTTGAGATGAACTGGAATGCCAATTGTGGGTCAGGACCCGTCGTCTAATGTTCTAAGGTCTAGTGGGAAGCCTTTTCACTGTTGTAGCTGCAAATGAGGGACAACATGATAATAAACTTGAGTTTGATGTAATGTTTGGGTGTTTCCAAACTTTTGACGATAAAGGGTATTTCCTTCTGCTGACTGATGTGACACACGTCCATGTGAAGTACCAACTGTTCAGACAAGGAAGCCATGTGTTAGTTGTGCTAAGCCATAAAAATCATTGCTTCTGCTGATAGGTTTTTGAGAAATGTAACTTTACAATTGCAGACCTATGATTACAATTCAAGGCACTCAACTGGATGTGCAATCGTCCCCCAGCCAGTATAGTTCAAACATTCCAGATTATTATTATTTTTATTCACATTTTAACATTCATAATTGACTTGGTTAGGGTTGCCTGGAGAATATGGGGTGCAGGGGTAGACATGTCCTGGATGGGACACCAGTTTATCACAGGGCCTCACCTCCCTCAGATACTGCCAATAATGTTTGACACTGAGCTACTCACTGAGGGACTGTGGTAGCCTAGTGGTTAAAGTACTGGACTCTGGACCAGAAGGTCCAGGGTTCAAATCCCACCTCTGCCAAGCTGCCACTGTTGGGTCCTTGAGCAAGACCCTTAACCCACAACTGCTTGGATTGTAAGACTGTACCAATTGTAAGTCGCTCTGAATAAGGGCATCTGCTAAATGTAAATGTACTCGAGTGCCCTATACCAGATTTTGTTGGCATGACGTTGACGAGTTTACAAATATTGCATAACTTGAGAAACTTGAGCACCAACAGTGGTTAGCACTGTAGCCTCGCACCTTCAGAGACCCCAGTTCAAGTCCCATTAGGGCATTTGCATGTTCTTCCTTTGTGAACGTGGGTTTCCTCTGGGTACTTTCCAAAGACATGCCTCGGATCACTTGGTATCTCTGAAGTCTCCCAAAGTGAGTGAGTGGGTTAGTGTCCAGCGTCGGTTCCCGCCTTGTGCCCTGTGCTGCCGGCTAGTCTCAGAACTCCTCAACCCTGAATTGGGATTAAGTGGGAAGAGAAAATGAATGAATGAATGAATGATCATATACATACAAACCAGATATCATACGTGGACTGTGGTAGCCTAGCGGGTAAGGTACTGGACTATGGACCAAAAGGTCCAGGGTTCAAATCCCACCAAGCTGCCACTGTTGGGTCCTTGTCGAGTCCGAGGTTGGGAGCAAACTGACGACTGCGCTGTGGAACAGCTGTGCCAACGTGCCACCCACTCCTCATGTTGGTACAAGTAGCCTTTAGCCCAAGAACACAATCTAACTACAACCTTGATAGCAGGTGGTGTATATAAGAAACAGCATGCATGTAGCTACCCTATCATTGCTAGTATTATTATTATTATTATTATTATTATTTTGTTATTTCTCATTTGAGTGCTGAATGAAGAGATCTTCAGTGTGGATTTACTGCCTTCAGGCTGGTCCATCTTTAGCCTTGCATGCACAAATGATATTTATATTTAGTAGACACTCTTATCCAGAGCCTTATACACTATGACTTATACGATCTCACAACAAACAATCCAGGCAATTGTGGGTGTTGTTTAATGGCCCAACAGTGGCAGGGTGGCGATGCCAAGACTTGAGTTCTGATCTCTAGTCCTGTCCCTTAGCTACTGCGCCGTACTACTGATACCCATGATACTGTAGGGCAAGTACATAATTTACTCCTGTAACTAACTGGTCAGTAGTATTTCTCTAAACAAGGTGGTGTAGATAGCTACTACATTTGATGTTGTTAGCACTTCCTCTAGCCTGGGAATGTTCACCCTTGTGTCGAGAGCATTGTAAAACTGTCATATGGCTACTAGAGATGCACCGATTTAGCTTTAGCTTTAAGCTCTTTGCTTTCGTTAGCTTTGTTTAGCTTCAGCGAGGTGATGCTGTTTTAAATGTCTCATTAAATTCATTGTTCCGAAGGTTTTCGGAGTCGTTGCTATGCATGTCTAGTCTTGTAATCAGCACTCTGTAAAGAGCATACAGGCTGAAGGCATGGCTGTGTCCGACATGGATCCCTACTCCCTCATAGGGCGCTGCAGAAGTTAAATGTGACCAGTACAGAATCGATTATATGAGACTGATCGGCCGATTCCGGTCATCGGATAGATTGGTGCATCTCTAATATCTACACATTAGCCAGAAAAATCCTAACTATATTCTTTCCTTGTTTCTAATCCATGCTAGAAATTCCCTCTCAGCTGATTTAGCACAGACATGGCTCCAACCTGACCTGGCTCTTTACCTTCAGCACTTCATCAATACCATGCAGCTTTGCCCAAGATGACTGAACTAAATCATACACACATGAATGGAGAGGTTGTGGGCAAAACACTGGACTGGACCTACATTGAATGGCACGATGAGGACGCCGCCCAGAGGATGGATGCTCAGACCCAAACCGATCGTGAGACAGCTGTGGACAAAGGGACCCAAACATCTAATCCGTTCCTGTTCCGGCTCGAGCTGTCCCGGACTTCATCCAGATTGAGATATGGATCCCTGGGGGAGATGGACAGTACCCGTGTGCCGCCCTTTCAGTTCGACAGGCAGGCGCCGGCTCGCATTTCTACGTCTCCCACCCTGAGGAGGATGCGAAGCACCAGACGTCCTTCCCGGGATCCAGGCAGGGCGGACAACCCTCAGGAGGACTCGGCTACAAATGAGGCGCCCTCGCCCAAGAGCCCATTGTCTCCATACCGAAAGAAATCTCCCCTCGCCATCTTGCCGGACCAATCCAATGGTGACAGTCATTGGGACGCTGTCCCTGATGCTTCACTGCTTTCTGAGAATGTGAGGGACACCTCAAAGACGCCTAACGGCAGTGGATTTTCTCCGGGACAGAAATGTCCGAGCGTGAGTGAGAACGTGGACTCTGATGGAGCAACCGATGACTCTGATGAGGTAAAGCTACAATTGATTCAATTGATGCACTGGGAATTCTGCAGCAGTCGTGCTGCACTTCGGCCGTAACAGTGGCAGTCAGTTTAATAGATGGTACTGACCGAACCCAATTTAGAGGTCATAAGTGTTTGATTTCTTTGTATTTATGGGCGATACATCACGCAGCAAGCTTCTGCATTCCATACAAATGAAGCCTCTATGCCCATTCGCCTGAGCCTCCTGCGGTGGCGCTTCACAATGAGAGCTTTTGACAGCAAATGAATCAGCAGTTACATGTGCTGACAGCTTCAAGTGAGACCACATCCCCGAAACTCCTCGATGAGCCTCCTCCAGTGGGCCCCCGTTCCCCACTGTCAGTGGGCATCAAATAATAGAGGGGTCGCCGAGCATTTAGAAGGATGAAAGGAAGACCCCGTTGCTCCAGCCTACGTATTCAGTCAGGCACATCCTAAATAGAGTCAGGACGTCTCGGTAGACCTGACGGAATTGAAACCCATACAGTTACTTTAAAATGACTCTCTATAGCCAGGCACCCATGAAACTGATATGAGGCTGATAACGAGTGAGGTTGTATCGAAGCAGGCGCCATGTTTCGCTAGGGTCGAGTCAACAACCCTGGATGCTCTGAGTGGTTGATCTCCATTTATGACTGTTTGTGCTTACATCATATCTGTTTTTCATTGCAGGTAATGGAGCCAAGTCATAAAAGGTAGGTGAGCAACACCAGTATCTTTACTGCTTTGCATGAACCCTGCCCTTTGTTGTTGGATTTGCATGCGAGCTATGCAGCTATTTTTATTCGCATCACTCTCACGGTGCTAGCGCATGCAAAGCGCCACTGAGTTTCTCGTGTCATGCGAGTGGAACATCTCGCTGGGTCAAACCGTCGCATCCTTGCCCTCGAAACCATTGTTTTTTCACTTGACGCACAACATCGCCAACTTTGAATAGCTGTTTCATTAGAGCGGGAATTTGCCTGTATGGAAACACGGCGTGCTAAAGGATGGCGCAAATGGCACATTTCACAGCAGAGAGCAGACCAGGCGGAGCAGCACTGATGAAGCCGGCTTGTAGGAGCCCATTGTTCATGGTGTTGCCACTCTGTTAGGGGTTACATGAACTCAGAATTCAGGAGGTATGAGGTATGCCGTGTCTCGCTGTTCTGTGTGGACTGCCCAACACTCATTAGCGAGTCCAATCGCCTTGCCTGCTGGGAAAAGGTCTTCTTTTTTAGTGGCGGATAATTGGATCGCGATTGCGGCCCTAATTACAGTGGAGCGCTGGCCGATACTAGGGCTCATCATGCGAGAGGGTCTTGGGATAGTTCCACTCTAGGGCCATAATTATTTCCCAGAGGTGCCAATACAAAGCTCTCTTCTTTGTGGAACTGCAGTGACATGGGGCTTTGAGGGAGAGTTCTGGCTGGCCTCAATGAGATGGAATTGCTTTATGGATGTTCTTTGTGGTAGACCTCAATTGTTAGTGACCTGATTTCTTTGAGCTTGTTTGTGTCAGTAGATTTGTGACCAACAGTACGGACACATGGACGCGAGTGTTTTCCTCGGGGCAGTTGCATCTTTGATCTTTGTGTGTGGTAGAGAGAAACAGGGACCGGCTGATCAGCGCTTTCATGTGAAACCATCAAACACATGGTTTAGTTTAGAAGAAGAAGACAAATATAGTTTGAATGATGCACCACAAAGCATATTGAGTTTAAAGATGGTGGGAGCCTTCAGACGTGACCTGACCCAGCTCCCATGACTTGAGGAAGCCCTGAACCTTGAAAAGAAGGGGGGATCTCCTGGCGATTTAAACCTAGGCTGTCAGACATTGAAGACCAAGGACTGGACCCAGGGTCTGGGGTGCAACTTGAAATCAGTGAAGGCCAGGACAAAATCCAGGTTCAAAGAACACTAGTACAAAACTCCAAAGCCTCATCCCTCAACAAGGGTCCCTTACATATATACATACGCACTCAGATCAGGCCAATTTAGAGTAATCAATTAACCTAATGCATGTCTTTGGACTGTGGGAGACTGGCTCAGTTCCCACTGCTGAGCCACCCTGGTTCGTATGAACCTGGTGAGGTGAGGTTTGTCTGTGTGTTTGTTTCACCAGAGGACTCCCCCCTTGCTTTATTCCTGGGTCAGAAGCACGGGCTGACTTGGGGTTCCCCCATGTTCTAGAGGGTTGAATTTCAATTTGGAAAAAAATTTGACTATCAAGTAAAGTTCTCCTCACCTTCCAGGAGCTCAAACCTTTAGTCAAAAGGAATTGTGCAAACACTTTATGATAATGACTAATACTGTACAGGACAAAAATGGTTATCTGCACTGGTTATCAGTGGCTTATCAGTGTTTTGTGATTCCTCCTCCGGCCTTGATTAGCCTCACACCGTCTTGACTTATGCCTCTCTTTTGTAGTTCTTTCTCACAGAACAATTACTGATGGACAAAGAGTCAAACCAGTATATAACCTGTCTGCATTATGGTGTTTTTCTCCTTTAGGTAGTGTTAGATACCTTCACACCGTTGTTAAATGTGCATCTGAGCAATTATTTTTGACTGCCAGTGATTGTTCACCAAAAATCAGTTGCTCTTCCAACATGTGAAATAATTAAGGGGAAAGTGCAAAGCCAAACAATCAACATGTCAGTCAAAATCCAAAGGCTTTACACACACCCATGAGTCATGGTTGAATGGATAAAAACAAGTAAGTCTAACACAAAGCAAGGCTTTAGAGAAAACACTGGCTACATTTATTAGGTTTTAGAGAGGTGTCAGTTACAGCTAAAAACATTAGGATTCCTCAGCGTCGCTTGTGGGTGGGATTTTGTGTTTCATGGCAACGCCATCTATGACACTAATGTTTATCAGTACATTGTCTCGTGGACAGGGTGCTCACGGACACAGAACGCTCAGTACAGTGCTGGCCTCGCTCGGAGTAATCAGTTTGTTTGTATACAGCAATATATATGGTGTAATGTGCTAAAACGTGAAATCTCATTCCAAAACCATGGTTGGTAATATAGAACTGGTCCACTTTTCTAATATAAAAGTCTCCACAGGACTATTGGATCCACTTCCATTCAGCAACAGGAGCTTGATTTCGAACACTGATTTGCTGTTGCCCACATTCTGGGTGACCCCCAGTCTTCTTCATTGGCCCATACTTCTAAAGACTGAAATTTGAGAGTCTGGCTCCCAAATTAGCCACTACTGGAAGTTAATTCATTTTGCAGGTGCCTCTTGGAAGAGCACCCATTCGGTGGAATGGTTTGCCACTTTTAGCAGCTTTAATGGGTGTCCGCATAGTTTTGGCTACGTGGTGTATTAAGTGTAGGACAGCGTTTTGACTCTGCAGCTGATTTTCAGCCCCCATACACTGTTGATTATACGAGCAGTACACATGCCTCCCACCATTTAGCCTTCTTTTGTGGGAGGGCAGACCACAACATTGAGGGTGGAACTTCAAAACCAGCCTTGTCCAAGTCACTGTTCAAAACATTTCTGCCTCCATGAACATGCCCAAGGGATTCTGCCCTCCTCTGGGTCAATGAGGAAGTATAAATCGGTATAGGATTACAGCCTATAATGCACCACATGTCCAGCTTAGTTAAATATACATTACTGTGCTGTTTCGGTGGGTCACAGGCAGCTTGTACACCATGCTGACGGTCTGTGATTGAATTTTCCTAGAGGGTATTTACAGCGTGAATGCACCTGCGTGTGATTACCCTTAAACACACAGCAGCTGAAAAACAAACCCTTTATTTGATGGACAGCAGTGCGTTGGGTTCCCACAGCCTCGGGTTGAACAACAGGGCGTTGATTTTCCTGTCCTGCCTCACCTTTTTGCTCTGCAACTGGTTATGCAAGACGAGCCGTTCCATAACGCATAGTGTTAAGCTGTCTGGTGATTTTATAAAGCATGTTAGTGGTTTGACACAAAGTCACTGGAAACACTTTGAGTGGCAAAAGATTTTAGTGAAGCCTGAGAAGGCTGTTGTTCACGTGTGTTAGTTGTACTTGTGTGCTTTCGCAAGGACGTTTATAGTAATAAATGTATTTGACATGAGAAATATGAGGTTTGTAAACAGATTTAGGTTTTGAATTAGGGAGGACAAGTCGTACAATAGCAGGCACTTTATCGCTTTATAACATTAGAAGCACTGATACAGATTGTCTGACTCATCCAGTCTTACCAGTGACTGGAATCCGTCCTCGGTCGAGGTCTGCACTGCTACAGGTAGCATCGTTCAGAAGGACTTGCAAGCTACAGTACATGGTCGGGTTCGAGTCCTGGCAGTGCCGTCCTTGCAGGCCAGTCATCGTGCAGACACGAGTCTGAAAGAGGTGAGGTCGACAGGGAAGGGTTTTTTCCAGGTACTGCAACACACAATCCCTGCCGAGCCCTTAGTGATGGACTGATGCCCCATCCGGACAAACCATCCCTCCTCCATATTACCATCCACCTACAAGCGTAAGTAGTGTTAAGATGATAATACTTGAGTTGAGTTCTGTAAAGTTGGGTTGTTTTTTTCCATCTTCAAAATGACCAAGCATGTCTTTTGACCAGGGCTTTCCATGACTTTGCATAAGACTATACAAAATTTTGGAAAGCCTTTGGAATTTGCTAGATTTCAGCTGATCTGTAGTACTGTGCAAAAGTCTTGGGTCCACCATTAGATTTGTTTTAGCAATGGTTATAGTGACCGTATAAGTGGTTGCGTGAATGTTTTATGTTTTTTAATGGCTGATGCCGATGCCAATGCCAATACTTAGAGAGGACGGTGACCGATAGTCGACATATAATGCCGATATCACAATTTTTTGCCAACTGATAAAGCTAATAACAATAAATGAGATTCCAAATTGCTGAACTTAACCCAACCAAAATTAACATGTATTTAAGCTATAAATGCCCTATAAATGTTATAAAGTTTTATTGCTCTTAACTACAAACAATAAATATATGGTTATAATACCATTGGTAGAACCAATAGTATATCTAATCTAATGGTGTAGTAAGTCCACAATAATAACTACAACATCTATTGGCAGATAACAGGATAAACATTATTTTCTGGGGGAAAAAATTTTAATCTGTAAATACTTGCAAGAAAATAAACAATGCCAGAGTACTGCACATGCTATCAGCATTTTTTGTTTTTAATCCCAGTTCCAGTTAAAACTAAGTTGTAATGCTGGAAACAAAGTTTTCATCTTCTCATAAATGGCCCCACCCTCACTGAATCACTCGCATCTCTTTGTTTTTAGTTACTCAGTAGTTCCAGTTTATGAGCTGCAAGTTCTAATGCAGGAAACAAAGCTTCCCTGCCTTTTACCCACTATTTTGAATACTGGAGATATGGGCCAATGCCGATCATTTAAAAATGGCAATTAACTGGTCTATCGTTAGACCTTATATAACATATTGTCAACGACTGGACCAAAAACTTCAAACTTGCATTCGTCACTCCATAATACTCTTTTGTTCTGATCTTCATTCCAGTCGTTGTGAGCTTTAGCACATCTTAGTATTTTCACCCTGTTCCTTTTCTGAAAAAAAAAAAAACGTGGTTTTATGGCTGCCTAAAAAAACCCACACCCATTCCTGATCAAGCTTGTTCATGCCAGATGCTGCTATAAGTGTAAGGGGAGGTCACACTAAATGCTGTAGCCTAGAGAAAGTGTTGATTGTGTTGAATGAAACAGCATTTTTTTATTTCTGCATACAAAGTGTCTTGTATTTTCAGGGTTGTTTTCTAATAAAAAAAACGGAGAAAGAAAATCATGAAATATATGGTCATAATACCATGGGTAGAACAATATTATATCTAATCTAATGGTGGTCACAATAATACACCAACATATTTGCCCTAAATTAATAGCATACACAATTATGCTTCATGATTTTATCAGTAATTCAAGTTCAGTGAACCTCTTTTCCAAATGTCAAGTGATTGCATTTAATGAGTGATACTGAGGATGTGGGTTGTAAACACGCCCCGTCCTATAAAAGAGCACTCCGAGTCAGAGTCTGCTCTTCTCTAGAAACAATATTTGCTCATATGAACCAGGCCCCCCATTAAAACATATTTTAGAAGAATACCTGTAGGCATGCATTGAAGCTGAGAAAGCCCTGCAAAACCATTTCTAAAAACACATTGTTTCTCAATAGGAGAAAGACCATATGGTTCACAACCCTGTTGGAACGCTGTTCTGTGGACAGATGGGACAAAAGCAGAAATGCACAGTTAGTTGAATGTTCAGAGGAAAAACTTCAACAACATCAGAACCATAAAATATCTGAACCTCAAAGCTTCAGTTATGAAGCATGGTGGTGGGAGCATCGTGATTGGAGCGGCTTTGTTGTCCCTCAACAAATGAATGGAACTGTGAGATAAAACCAATTTGAGACGCACTACAATTTCAGCACCTGAAAACCTAAGTATAGAAGTCAATAAATAAGTAATTGTAATTGAGTCAAATAAATGCTTAATGTGAAGCTGGACTGGAACAAAGGCTTTGCTCTTTGTGTGGTATCTTTAATGAAGATGTGTGAGGATGGTCAAAACAGATAGGAGCACAGATATGAATTAGTCCAGATATGAAAAGTATTGGCTGTGTGATATTGGTTCAGGCAAAATGTTTTTGTTTTTTATGAATAACCTTGCAAAAACGAGGGTCGTTCTAAAACCTTTACACTTTTCTTGCAATAGTACATTTGAAAATAACATTTTGTTTAGGAGGAAAAGCTGTTAGCATTGCATAGACTATTACCTGTCATGCTTGGAATGATTAGTATCTGCATTTTCTAAAATGCTCAAGTCCTCATTAAACACCATCTTTGGGAACTCTACGACTTCAGCAGGTTGGAGGAGAGGAGGCGGAGCTCAGTGGTGGTCACTCTTCCTGGACTGGACGTTCCCCTGGTGATTCTCTTTGTTCCCAATGGTGCTGTAGAATCTTCTAAATGCATCCACATTGTCAGGTTAGTCATACTATAACATGCCATTATATCAGTGCTGTCAAACAGTTCAAATATTAATGTGTTAATTTAACATCATGATTCACCACATTTGTGTTCTTGCATACTTTTTGTCTAACAAGTGCTACACAACATCACGGTACAGCGATACGAGAGCTGTTAGGCGTTTACCAGAACGATACATTCTTAATTCATGGTATTATTATTAAAAATCCCAAAAAACACTCCCTCAAATTTTGTCCCCTGAAGTACTCTGTACAGGTACGTTCTGCTTAATGGTCACATTATGTTCTGTAAAACGGGTTGTGGTCAAATGGGTTGTTGACTGGACATTACCATAGTCACACACACTTTTTTTTGTGCTACTGTTATATAAATATAAAGGGTATTTTCACGAACGGTGGGTAATGTCTCAGAGATACTGCTGAAAACAAGTGGAACGCTACCATCTATATTCTAGGAATACACAAACTTTGTGGTTCTACAGTTACAAACATACATTTAACAATTACACACTGCCAGAACCAAATTATAACACGCGTGATGCAATATAAAACGTATAAATGCAAAGTAAATCAATATTCATGAAATAAATTACATTAAAATAACATGTAAACTAACATCAAAGTATGACCTAAACAATATTTATGGCAGTTAAAACAGTTTTTTAATTGCCATAAATCCAGAGTTAAAAGACAATTTTATTTCATATTATATTTTGTTTAGAATTGTTGATCAGAGGGCGGTTAAATGGCACTTACGTGTATATGGTATGTAGAATGTAGGAATAGAGAAGAAGAAACCATTTTTGGGACTGTGGTGGCTTAGCGGTTTAAGAGACTGGACTATGGACCAGAAGGTCCAGGGTTCAAACCCCACCTCTGCCAGGCTGCCACTGTTGGGTCCTTGAGAAAGACCCTTAATCCACAATTGCTTGGATTGTGTACGCTTGTATCAGTCGGCTCTCTGATAAGGGTCCTTTATTGTTTAAAGGACATTAAATGTATTTTAAGGGACCAGCACTAATTTAAAGGTGAGGTAATGAAAACAGTTCTTTTAAAAATGTAAAAAAAAATGAAAGCAAATAAAAAAAAATGAATACAGCTGATTTAGATTCAGTTTATGCCAGTAGCAGGACCAGTAATACATCCCATGATCTTCCACTTACCCACATTTCTTTTGTACACTCATTTTTCTCTTTTTAATCTCCCATGTAGACACTAAGAAATCAAAGTGGCCTTTTCGAAAACGTACCACGGTAAGTGCAATTTTCACCTTTCAAAAAAACACTACAAATAAGGAAAAGAGCTCTCTAATAAAAATTGACCCCCTTAGAGTTAAAACAGATATGCATTTTCCTCTGTTAGTCACTTTCTATTAAAGTTAAGTAAGCAGCGCAGAATGAAATGTTGATAAGCAAAGTCCAGCTTTATGCCGACCTGCTTGTAGTATTAATATCTAAGCATTCTTCCTGTACCTGCCCCTCCTAAATGTCACCACATCAAATTTAACAGTAACCGTGTGGGCTTCATCAGCACTTATGGGGAAAACATGAAGTCCTCGGCTTTGTCCGTGTGGCCATGCTGACATTCTGATGGCTGGTATACTTGAAAGACAAAACAGATAAGCCTCGTTTGCCCTTGCCTCTTAGACAGAAGGGGGCCTCCAGCCATGCCCGTGAAGCCTGTGAACTGTCGTGCCTCTAGAATACAGTGGCGTTCTTTAAGGATTTCACCTTTCTGTGGACCTTACCCAGGGGAAATAATTCAGATGTCAACCCTCTCAACAATCCTGTATTGGAAATGAGCTCTGTTTCTCCACAGATGGAAATCTGCAAGCCACTCTTAGGCTTAGATTAGGTTAATCTGCCCTTTCTGTATATGTACGCTGTATAATGTATGCTTTTATGATGTAGATTTCTCTTCACGAGCATTGATTTTTGGGGTATGGGGTTGTTAATGATTGTGCTGTCCTCCATTAGAGTAAAGGCAAGATACGTACAGCTGCTGATGTCGTAAAATGTCTCACCACCATTCAGATCCAGGATTGGAGAAACACACACTTCCAGGAGTACAAGGTAAAATAGGTTTAGGTCAATATTTGTAGAGTGGCATGCAAAGTGTAATCGCCTAAAATTCACACTGGAACTGACAGTTGCTAACAATAAGCCTCCTAGCATTAAAGTCTACATTAGGGCTGATTCAGTTGCAGAGTTACTGGTGCTAATGTAATAGCAGAACAGTTTATTAGAGCTATTTTATTTCAGCAAGGTCAGAGGAGAATGACCTGTTACATCAGAGTTCATGAAATGATTAACCTGAGGCAGTGGGACGGTTCCAGTGGTTACCATCTGGTGTCGTTACTGTACGGACCCTTTTTTGGGGGGGCGAGTCAGCACGAGTGTCCAAGCTCTACTGTGGGAGTCTGAGTCTCAAGTCTCTGTAGTTTCTGGCATGTGGGTCCAAGTTGAGATTTGAGTCTCTAGCATGCAAGTCCAAGTTCAAAGTCAAATTCATTTCTATAGCACTTCTTACAACAGAGCATTGTCCCAGTGCAGCTTTGCAAATGCCTAGGCCCACAGCCCCAACTGAGCAAACCTGCGGTGACAGTGGCAAGGAAAAACACCTTAAACATGATCAGGAAGAAACCTTGGGAAGACCTGGACCAAGCTGAGATTTGAGTCTCTAACGAGCAATACTGATTCGAGTCTGAAGCGTGCGAGTCCGAGTCAAGTCTCGAGTCTCTGGTCTGGAAGTCATGCCAGTAAAGGATATGAGTGTGACTGGAGTTGGTCATTTGAGACTCAATTCTTCATCTCTGCTGATAACAGTAACTGTAGGATCTTGCGTCTATGGAGTGTGTCCAATTTGAGTGTCGAGTCCCAAGTCTGTAGACTGTTATTAGATAAAATATGGTAAAATGAGATATATCATGATGGTGGATTTTTACTGTTCTGCACCAACAGCCTGTACGTTGGATTTGCTCTAGAGTTGCATGTGGAAATGTGTAAGCATCTAGATCTTAGTTAGCTGTGCTGTCTCTCAGGACTCGACTCTGGAAGACTTTCTGAGAGGGCAGCCTGAGCTGAGGGCAGAGGAGGATCCCAAAGCGCACAAGAGGCAGGAGGCATTATGGGAGCTCTTTACCACCGAGTGTGTCTACTTTCTAGACCAGCTAATGGTTCTGAAAGAGGTATGAGTTAGAGATGTATCATTACGATTAATCACACGGTGCTTTACTATTTTACAGAACAGTAAAAAGGTACTGATGCTAAACACCTTCCAAATACTCCTCGTTTCTACTCCCGTTGTCTAATTTATCAGTTCCACTTACCATACAGATGCACTTTGTAGTTCTACAGTTACAGACTGTAGTCCATCTGTTCTGTAATGGTCAGGACCTCCACAGATCAGGTACAGATCATGACACTGAGGTGGTGTGTTAGTGCGTGTTGTGCTGGTGGATCAGACATGGCAGTGCTGCTGGAGTTCCCTCACTGTGCGCACTATTAGACGCATCTACTTTATTGCTCCACCTTGTAAACCCAGACACAGTGGCTCATCAGTTTTGTCTTAGTCGTCCTCTAATCCTTCATCAGTGCTCACAGGATGCTTCCTACAGAATGCTGGTGGCTGGACATATTTGGTAGGTGAACCATTTTCAGTGCAGCAATGACACTGGGGTGAACTCCAGCAGCACTGCTGTGTCAGATCCACTCAGAGCACAACACACGCTAACACCACCACCAGCATATCAGTGGCAGTGCAGTGCTGAGAAGGATCCTCCACCCAATAGTACCTGATCTGTGGAGGTCCTGACCATTAGAGAACAGAGTAAAGGAGACTACAAGTATGTAGAGAAACAGATGGACTACAGTCTGTAATTGTAGAAGTACAAAATGCTTCTATATGGTAGTTGGAACTGAGAAAATTCTGGACATTGTGTATAGAAACAAGGAGGTGTACCTAATATTATCTGATGACATGAAGGACGTTCCGGACCCATTTCCATTGTTTTTTGTGCAGGTTTTTTTGAACACCCTGTCAGAGCTGCAGATGAGGGAGTGTTTACAGGACATCGATTCCTGGACGCTCTTCGCCAACCTCAACGAACTCTGTCTGGTATGATAAGCAAAGCAGAAGTTTTATAACTGTGTGTGCTGTTTATCAGTGCTGTATCTTGCCGTGAACAGAAATTCACTGTCTGCACAATATCTGTGTTTTCAGGTGAGCTTTGGCTTCCTGACAAGTCTGTTTCGTGTCATTAAAGAGTCGTGGACGGCCCCCGAAAGTCCTGAAGCGGAGACAGACAGCACGCAGGCTTTGATGGCCATTCTCAATAAGGTGATTACACCATCTGAATGTCACAGCAGAAATCGAGACTCATCAGACCAACGTTTTCCCAATCTTCTATTGTCCAATTTTGGTGAGCCTGTGTGGATTGTAGTCTCAGTTGCCTGCTCTTAGCTGACAGGAGTGGCACCCGGCGTGGTTTTCTGCTGCTGTAGCCCGTCTGCTTCAAGTTTCGACGAGTTGTGTGTTCAGAGATGCTCTGATATTTTCTCTTTGGGACCATCTTCTGTAACACCCAGAGATAGCTATGTGTGAAACTCCCAGTAGATCAGCAGTTTCTAAAACTCAGACCAGCCTGCTTAGCACCAACAACCATGCCACGATCAAAGTCACTGAAATCACCTCTCTTTCCCATTCTGATGCCCGGTTTGAACTTCAGCAGGTCGTTTTGATCTTGTGTGAGTCGCTGCCACGTGATTATCTGATTAGATATTTGAACAGGTGTACCGAATAAAGTGGCTGGTAATTAATTCTTAATGCAATGAAAAACGTGATGTAAAATTAGATTCAAATTCTTTATTAGGAATAATAATCAGGAATGTGGGACGATGGAAGGCAGTGTTAGCCTTTCTTATTTCTTGCCACAACACGTGCATATGATTTCTGAAACGTGTAGCTCAGGCACTAGGCTTGACGGCGTCTTTCATGTGGACCTTGCAGGCTTTCGGCGAGAGCATTTGCCACTGTCTGCAGAAGTACTGTCTGAACTACAGCAAAGCCCTCGTCTACCTGGACAGCCTGAAGACCAGGGATGACTTTGGTTCCTACATAAAGGTGCGTGAAGCAAATGTAGTGAACGGTATTGTAAACCGAGGAGCACCTTCAGTATGCTTAAGGCACTTCCATTAAACTCATTAACACAAAGCTTATTTTATAATAGCAAACGACGAGAACCGAGACATTTTTCTAGTCAAAATGCGTCGAGAACCGAATTCCATGAGTTCCAAGGTGGTTCCACACTCACCAGCTCTGTCCATTTTAGGCCAATACTATGTGGAATGTAGGACCCTTTGATCATTTTCATCAGTAGTTATATGATAAGGAATGAGCTGATGAACCAAACCACTACTCAGACAGACTTACAGGCAGTGCCACTGATGTTCAGGTGAAATGTACTGATCTACTCTGAGGGATTTGGTGATGTATGAACCGCTGTAATATGTAAATAACTGTAAACATGTGAACCGTGCACATCCATCACGACTGTCTGATGTGACACGGTTTCTCTTACCGGATCAGTAAAACGTCTGTCTTCATTTCCCTGGCGCTCAGTGGTGTGAGAGGAAGGAGGAGTGCCGCAGGCTGCAGCTGAAGGATCTGCTGGTGGTTCCTCTGCAGAGGTTCACACGTTACCCTCTCCTCCTGAAGAACATGGAGAGGAGGAGCTGCACCGAGGCGGAGGAGAGCGAGCTGCAGAGCGTGGTCGATCTGGTGGACGGAGCCATATGTAAGCCTGATCAAAACACCATTATCAGTCACACAGTCCGTTACACAGTCGGGCCTTTCTGCCCAAGAGTGGTCACACTAAAGTGGCTTCATTAAGCAGAACTGGTTTTAGGTTCAGTCTGAAAGTCACGCTTTAAAATGGAAGCACCTGAAATCAACACCGACCTCAGTAATGACCGGCCAGGACTGATCATGAAAGGACTCTTTATATAGAGCCTCATGCAAAAGTCTGGAAACCCGAAATTCCCCACGGCCTAAATGAAAATAACCTCTGCTGGAAACAAATATTCAAATATAAATTTGAATGGCTACCTTTTAGTTCTGTCCAATGATTAAGAGATTTAATCACACCAGGAGTTTGACTATATACATTTTAGCAGAATGCATTTAATACTCTGTGATAGTGCTGGGCGGTCTTTCTAAAGATTCTACCAGTTGTCCAATGTCCTCTCTCACGATGGTCTAATACTTTTGCAGCTGATGTGGTAACTGTTTCCCCACTGTGTCTACATGTACATTTTTGTTCATTACATCTTAAAAATGAGGTTTAACAGCAATTTCTTCCATTTTATTTGTTTAGTTATAGAAGCTCCATCTCTCAATACCATCTCTCAGTGAAGCTCAAATGTCTACATGTTTAAAAAAAGACAAAGGTTTGCAGAGGGGCAGGACTGGGCTTTTATACAGGTTTGTAGCTTATTCTACTGTGAGGAGGTCTGGGCTGTATGGCCCGTGTCAAGCTGAGGTTTGAGTTATGCTTCGAGTTGGTGAACAATCTCAAGTTACCCTGGTCCAATGCCGCTCGGGGCCAGGAAGGGTGTGGGGCCAGTCAGTATAGACAAAGGAGTGTGTAGTAATTCTTTCTGATGATGCCCGGGAAGTCTTTGTGTGTATTTGTGTTCCACCTCACCAGACACTCCCAGGTCTCAACGCTCAGGGGGTTCTGGACCCATAAGATGCTTCCTGTGGGCAAATAATTAACATGTTAATTTCAAGACTGTGCAATTATCTTAGTAAAACATTATGTTGTGCAAGTTTGGGCCAAGATGATCTAGAAATGATTACAAATATCTTAGAAACTTGATAAAACATGTAATCAGAGCCAGGGTCTCCAAGCTTTGATTTGAGACTGCTGCGGTTCTCCAGACAGTAATAAAACCAGTGTTGTCATACCGTATGACGTACTATTTAGCGTGCTGCTTGGGACACAGACTGAATAATAAGCAGTGTCGATGGTGGTAGTGTCTGTCAGCTGACCTACAACAGCATTAATACACTTGTAGGTGCATTGTATTTTCAGTTCATAAGGATTTTCTTGTACAGCTCTGGAAAAATTGAGACTACTCCAAATTTTGTTCCAATCAACATATCTTCATGTAGGCCAGCAATACCTTACTTTACTTTTTACTTTTACAGCATTTAGCAGACGCCCTTATCCAGAGCGACTTACAATTGGCACAGTCTTACAATCCAAGCAATTGTGGGTTAAGGGTCTTGCTCAAGGACCCACCAGTGGCAGCTTGGCAGAGGTGGGATTTGAACCCTGGACCTTCTGGGCCAGAGTCCAGTACCTTACCCGCTAGGCCACCACAGTCTGATGAATTCTGACGCACCTCACTCGACTTAGAGGTACAGGTTAGGTGATGACTGAACCAAAGCTTATTGAGGAAAAGTACAAGACAGATGAAAGCTGTGATTGAAATGTTGATTCGTTAGCATTGTTTTGTTTAGACCTGAACATAAACTTGTTCTCTTTGTATTATTAATGGAGTTCTGAAAGCACTGCATCCTCTGTTATTTGGACCAGCTGTCATTTATGGCAAATAATTCTCTGGTCTCAATATATTTCCAGAGCTGTAGTTGGTTGGAGGCACTTTTCACTTTCAGGTCAGTGTTTATGGACTGAAGAGTGCACAGGATGAAAGAGTGTGCACACATTTTAGCCTCACCCTGTAATACAAGATGCATACAAACAGATGCATAACATCAAAGAGGCAGCACATAACGTGCACCGAACTGGTTCATTACTTAGAGATACCATCTTACATTCACAACATTTACCAGACACCCTTATCCAGAGTGACTTACAGTAAAGCCCCAAGAGTGGCAGTTTGGCTGAGTTTGCAATAGAACTCGCAGTAGCCCAGAGCCTTAACCACGGAGCCGCCTCTGTCCAACGTGTGTAACATGAACCCGCTGTTCTACAGTATATTTATCAGAGCTGATAAGCCATGTTTATCGCCAGTGAAGTCAGATCATGTTAAAAAGCACTCGTGCCAGACCAGGAATTACAAACAGAGAGCGGACAGCTCGCTCTCCTAGTTCATTATCTCTGATCGTAATGTGGCGAGTGCCATCTGAGAACGCCGTGTTTGAACCAGCGATAGAAGGTCGGGCTGAATTACCGATAGCAAAACTCACAAATGAAGTGAGTCATGAGTCCCTGACATTTAGAAGTAATTTCTTACACCCCAAGTAGCAATATAACGACAATGTTGGTGGTTGGGTGTCAGAAGGGCTCAGGTGTCAGGTTAGAGCTCCTGTAACCTGGGGGAAAAAAGATTGGCCCTTGGAATCGTATTACGCTTATAGTCACAGATTTCTCAAATATGCATCATGTCATTTATAGTTAGAGGAGAGTAATATAGTGGTGCTTAAGTTTGTGAAACCTTTAGAATTTTCTATAGGTCTGCATAAATATGACCTAAAAGATCATCAGATTTTCACACAAGTTCTAAAAGTAGATCAAGAGAACCCAGTTAGACCAATGAGACAAAATATTATACTTGGTCATTTATTTATTGAGGAAAATAATCCAATATTACATATTAGTGAGTGACAAAAGTATGTGAACCAATAGGATTAGCAGTTAATTTGAAGGTGAAATTAGAGTCAGGTGTTTTCCATCAATGGGGTGCCAATCAGGTGTGAGTGGGCACCCTGTTTTATTTAAAGAACAGGGATCTATCAAAGTCTGCTCTTCACTACACCTGTTTGTGGAAGTGTATCAGGGCACGAACAAAGGAGATTTCTGAGGACCTCAGAAAAAGAGTTGTTGATGCTCATCAGGCTGGAAAAGGTTACAAAACCATCTCTAAAGAGTTTGGACTCCACCAATCCACAGTCAGACAGATTGTGTACAAATGGAGGAAATTCAAGACCATTGTTACCCTCCCCAGGAGTGGTCGACCAACAAAGATCACTCCAAGAGCAAGGTATGTAATAGTTTGGTGAGGTCACAAAGGACCCCAGGGTAACTTCTAAGCAACCGAAGGCCTCTCTCACATTGGCTAATGTTAATGTCATGAGTCCACCATCAGAAGAACACCGAACAACAATGGTGTGCATGGCAGGGCTGCAAGGAGAAAGCCACTGCTCTCCAAAAAGAAACATTGCTGCTCGTCTGCAGTTTGCTAAAGATCACGTGGACGAGCCTGAAGGCTTCTGGAAGAATGTTTTGTGGAATGGATCAGACCAAAATATTACTTTTTGGTTTAAAAGCATAGCGTGATGTTTTGAGAAAGGAAAACACTGCATTCCAGCATAAGAACCTTATCCCATCTGTGAAACATGGTGGTGGTAGTATCATGGTTTTGGCCTGTTTTTGCTGCATCTGGGCCAGGACGGCTTGCCGTCATTGATGGAACAATGAAATTCTAAAGGAAAATGTCAGCACAATCTGTCCATGAACTGAATCTCAAGAGAAGGTGGGTCATGCAGCAAGCCCAACGACCCTAAGCACACAAGTCGTTCCACCAAAGAATGGTTAAAGAAGAATAAAGTTCATGTTTTGGAATGGCCAAGTCAAAGTCCTGAAGGACCTGAAGCGAGCACGAATATGTAATATTGGATCATTTTCCTCAATAAATAAATGACCAAGTATAATATTTTTGTCTCATTTGTGTAACTGGGTTCTCTTTATCTACTTTTAGGACTTGTGTGAAAATCTGATGATGTTTTAGGTCATATTTATACAGAAATATAGAAAATTCTAAAGGGTTCACAAACTTTCAAGCACCATTTTGTCTTACAGTTTAACATACAGTGCAATACGTGGCTGTGTGCACTCCTTGCGTGAGAGTTTGGGAATTTCAGCCACACCCATTGCTAACAGGTACATAAATCAACCATACACCTATTCAGTTTCAATACACAAACACTAGAAGTTGAATGGGTCCTACTGGAGAGCTCTGACCTCTTGGCAATTTCCCTGATCAATAAGCTTCCTGGCTCGGTCATCCAAGCCCAATTTAGGCAAGGTGCTGGTGGTACCACACACTTCTTACCCAAGTTTACCCCAGAGGCTTGTTCTGAAAGGACCTTTCCAACTATGGTGAACTATTTGCTTTGTCATATAGTACTGGTAGTTGAATTCCCAAGGAACAGCCAGCTTTATTCTGAAGTAATCAAAACAACTACACTTGCTATCAGGTGGAGGAAAGTTACCCTGATGTGTGCACTGGAAGGCAAGACAAGTTTATTTACATAGCACCTTTCATACACCACGTCCATCAGACTTAAAAATACAGAAAACAGTAGAATTAAAAGAGGAGAGTTGATATTATACTATCTGTGTTAGTTATAACACACATTACAGCTTCGTACCCAGACAAGAGTCATTACTCAGTAACTATCACCACATTATCTGTGGTCTCGGACAAAACGTGATTTTCTTGTTGATGGTCTTAAATAACATTCAGTCATTCTCATGCAAACCAGTTATCTGTTACTGTGTGTTAGGTCTACATTCGTCAATGAGACCAAGTTTTCTCCTAAAACCCACAAAACAAAAGAATGTATTTTCACTTGAGGGCTATGATATGTAAATATAACTGGAAAAGGTCCTACACAATTAAGCGATTAATAGACCAGTAAAAGAAATACAGAAATCTATTGTACAGTGGTGTGAAAAAGTGTTTGCCCCTTCTTGATTTCCTATTTTTTGGATGTTTGTCACATCAAACCAAATTAAATATTAGTGAAAGACAACACAGGTAAACACAAAATTCAGTTTTTAAATGAAGGTGTTTATTATTAAGGGAGAAAAAACTCCAAACCTACATGGCCCTGTGTGAATAAGTTATTGCCCCCCCCTTGTTAAAACAGAACTATGGTTTATCACACCTGAGTTCACGGTCTCTAGCCACACCTGTTCTCCATCAGGACATCACTTAAATAGGACCTGCCTCACAAAGTGAAGTACACCAAAAGATCCTTAAAAGCTACAGATCATGCCAAGATCCAAAGAGATCCTCCACCATACGAACGAGACGGGGCAAAAATGGACTGCATGGCAGAGTTCCAAGACGAAAACCACTGCTGAGAAAAAAGAGCATTAAAGCTCATCTCAATTTTTCCAGAACACATCTTGATGATCGCTACTCTTTGGAAGGTGTGTGTCCCATTACATCTGGCATAAATATAACAGCATTTCAGAAAAAGAACATTATAGAAACAGTAAAATATGGTGGTGGTAGTGTGATGGTCTGGGGCTGTTTTGCTGCTTCAGGACCTGGAAGACTTGCTGTGAAAGAAATTCAAAAGAACGTAGTTGAGATCCATCAGCCTGGAAAAGGTTATAAAGCTGTTTCTAAAGCTTTGGGACTCCAAAACCACAGTGAGAACCATTATCCACAAATGAAGACATGGAACAGTGGTGAACCTTCCCAGGAGTGGCCGGCCGACCAAAATTACCCACGAACACAGTGACGACTAATCCAAGAGTTCACAAAAGACCCCACAACAACATCCAAAGAACTGCAGGCCTCACTTGCCTCAGTTAAGGTCAGTGTTCATGCCTCCAGCATAAGAAAGAGACTGGGCAAAAAGGGCCTGCATGGCAGAGTTCCAAGACGAAAACCACTGCTGAGCAAAAATAACATTAAAGCTCACAGCATTTCAGAAAAAGAACATTATAGCCACAGTAAAATATGGTGGTGGTAGTGTGATGGTCTGGGGCTGTTTTGCTGCTTCAGGACCTGGAAGACTTGCTGTGATAAATGGAACTATGAATTCTGCTGTCTACCAAAAAATCCTGAAGGAGAATGTCCGACCATCTGTTGGTGACCTCAAGCTGAAACGAACTTGGGTTCTGCAGCAGGACAATGATCCAAAACACACCAGCAAGTCCACCTCTATGGCTGAAGAAAAACAAAATGAAGACTTGAGTGGCCTAGTCAAAGTCCTGACCTGAATCCTATTGAGATGCTGTGGCATGACCTTAAAAAGGCCGTTCATGCTGGAAAACCCTCCAGTGTGGCTGAATTACAACAATTCAGCAAAGATGAGTGGCCAACATCCCACCGCAACGCTGCAAAAGACTCACTGCAAGTTATCACAAATGCTTGGTTGCAGTTGTTGCTGCTAAGGGTGGCCCAACCAGTTATTAGGTTTAGGGGGCAATCACTTTTTCACACGGGGCCATGTAGGTTTGGATTTTTTTCTCCCTTAATAATAAACACCAGGAAGGGGACAAACACTTTTTCACACCACTGTGTAACATACTGGAAGCCCATAGTGTTGTAGAATCTGGCCAAGAGGAAGCATGTATAAATAGAAGTGGCCCAAGAATTGAACCTTGGGGGACACCACGGGTAACTGGCACATTCTCAAACTTTGTTTTCTATTTCAACAAAGTAGTCCCTTGTAAGTAAGAACTGAACCATTTTAGAACGGTTCCTGAGAATCCAACCCAGTTCTCAAGCCTGCCTATACGAATTTCAGCACGTCGAGGGTGCCACCGAGATCAAGAATTAGTAGAACATATATTTTTCCCACTCATTCTCTCCAATAGGTTGTGTCTGAACAAGTTTATAATGGTTACTGGGAGCTGAGCTTATACAAACCGGTTTGAGAACGGTTTTAAGTACATTATGATAATTGATCAGAAATTATTTTCACTTTGATGTTGAGGGCTATGATATGTGAATGCAACGAAACGAGATGATATGGGATGTGATGTTTGAGTATTGACATATTTTGGCCATGTGGAAGAGCGTTAGTCATCTATGTTATGTAGGTGTGGCTACAGCTCACACTTGAACACACTTGATGGAATTTTTCAGTGTTCTATCATGCAGTTGCAGGCGTGCTTCTGCCGTTTTGTTTGTTGTCAGATGCATTGATTTGGCAAACCATTTTCGCTGTTTGTGTACATTGCCAGCATGTCTTTACATGAACACTTTGTGCTCTGGCTCATCTAGTCTGGCAGGCTTTTAACGATAATGTGTACAAAGACGAAGCACATCACAAGTCGCAAAATGGCCGACAAAAAGCAGCAGATTTCATCTGTGCCCTCTCCCCTGGGATATGTGATGTCACATTCGTCTGTGACAGGGCATGATTAAGAACTCAATAATCAGTTGCAATACCGTACTTAAGAAAAGAGCTGACTGTCAGGAAGGGAATACAAATGTTTTATAGTAATTGGCTGAACAAAGGGAGTGATGTTTGTTTAGAAGGTGGAGGAACTTGATCTTGATGCTGAATTGTGCAACATGACTCTGACTGACTGACTGACTCTCTCTCTCTCTCTCTGTCTGTATACAGATGATCTGGAGGGCAAGGTGAAATGGTTGGATAACTATCAGAAGGTAAAACAGCTAAAAGAAGCCTTGGTTTGGCCTCCAGTGTGGGAGAGAGACAAGAGAGCCCACTTTCCAGAGGTGAACATACACGAATGTCTGAGTGCATCTTCAAATCGACATAAACATACACTATGTAGTCAAAAGTTTGTGGACACTTACATTTACAGCATTTAGCAAACGCCCTTATCCAGAGCAACTTACAATGGCTACAATCTTACAATCCAAGCAATTGTGGGTTAAGGGCCTTGCTCAAGGACCCAACAGTGGCACCTTGGCAGAGGTGGGATTTGAACCCTGGACCTTCTGGTCCAGAGTCCAGTACTTTGACCACTAGGCTACCACAGTCCCATAATTTTTTAGCAAACAAGGAATTTACACATACATTTACAGCGTTTAGCAGACGCCCTTATCTAAAGCGACTTACAATTGATCCAATCTTACAGCCCAAGCAATTGTGGGTTAAGGGCCTTGCTCAAGGACCCAACAGTGGCAGCTTGGCAGAGGTGGGATTTGAACCCTGGACCTTCTGGTCCAGAGTCCAGTACCTTAACCGGTAGGCTACAGTCCCCATGACATGCCAAAAATTACATCCAAAACATGGGCATTAGTATGGAGTAAAACAGCCTTTGTTTTGTAGGGCTTTCCACTAGATTTTGGATCATGACTGTGAGGTCGGCTTCTGTTGCTACACCATAAGTCCTGGCTCACTTTTGCTGTTCCAGTGCATTTTCAAGGTATCTGTTGGAGCCGAGGTCAAGGTTCGGCGCATGCTCTCAATCAAAGTTGGCAAACCAAATCCATATGGATTTTATTTAATGAGAGCAGGGCAGAACGTTGATGAACGTTGTTGGAAGGCTATAAATGTTTCATATTGAGAGACACCGGGATATCAGTACAACCATTCTGCTGCCACTGTTTGTCGATGGAGAATCCAGAAATGTTCTGCTGAAGTAGCAGAACTCAAAAAACTTTTGTCTATCTAGTGTACATTACATGGCCAAAACAATGAGGACCATATAGGCATCTGGAACAACTTGTCACTAGATTCTAAATCAATACTACAGGGATTTGCTTCCATCCACAGTAGCCATCATCTGTCAGATGGCCGTGTCTAATTACTCCAGAGAAAGTTTGCTCCAGAGTCCAGCTGTGGTTTGCTTTACACCACTTGAGCCAACACTTCACCTTGCACATAAACTTGTATAAAATTGCTTGGCCGATCCATGATGCTCCTGACGAACAGTTCTTGAGCTAATGTTGCCATCAAAGACAGCTTGGAGCCATTGTTGCTCCTAGACATTTCAACTTCACAATAGGCGCTTTTGCACCTTCTTGTTGGCAACAGCCATGTTCAAATATATTGTACACCAGTGGTCATATATGAATAAACAACAGTTCTTTGCCCTGAAAATGTAAAAATAAACACAGACAAATGGGCCGACAGGGAAATCCAGGCTTTACTGAGCCTGTATGCGACAGAGGAGATGCAACGTGATTCTGAATGGCCTAATCGAAATTCGCGAGGTTTACGTCACTTTAGGGTCACACAGCGTTCCTGCTGGCGGTCCAACTGCAAACCACAAAGTGGAACGAAGATAGTTCTCGGGGAGATCCACGGGGAGTAGTTCCACCCAAATGAGTCCCTGGAACCGTGCGAAAGCTGCTAATATCAGCACTTCACTGCAGCAGTTAGTATTGTATTTGCACCTGTAAGCACTGGGCATGGCTTAAATAGCTGTATTCACTAATTAAAAAGGCTTGTCCATAACATTTTGGCCATGTAGTGAATTATGGATGTTGTTAATATTTAATAAATACAGTGTTTAGAAGAAGCAACGAATCTTTATAGGGCAAAAAGGAAGGGGTGGTGGTTACTTATGATCATATGTTTTCCTACAGAATCTGAAGCACTTGTTAAAAGCAGTGACTTTGGAAAACCTGGTGTCCCACCGTAACCTCCTGTATGATGGCAAGCTGATCCTCACAGGTCAGAAACAGACTCACTGCATCCACAAGTACTACACTCAGTTACTCTGACTCCCCTTTACTGGGTCAGGGGCTCTAGCTAAACTACATGTATCATATACTGTGTGTTATAAAAGTGCTGATACTGATACAGATCAGTCCATACCTTTCTTCCTGTTTGGACAGAGAACACCAAGCTGCACGAGGTTTACCTGTTCCTGTTTGATGAATTCCTCCTGATCACAAAGATCAAACGGCATAAAAAGGTACAGTATTATGAGATATTCAAACAGCTTAATGGTTATGTGATCAAAGCAGAGCTGAGATTTGGTTTAGTAACAGGTCCTGTGTTAGCAGGATAAGGAAGATTTATTATTAGATCGTGTGTAACGATTAAGAAATGCTTCCAACCATTTGTCATAGTGGCATTTGGGACAGGACCAGCTGAGATGGTTGCTGCTGTTGAAGTACCCAGTGAAAGGCTACAGCCTGTGTGCTGTGGTTGTCTGGTCTTGTGTTGTGTTGTGTAGAAGTCTGTCGTTGGAGAGACTCACCCCCTACGCCCTGCAGCTGGCCAGGAACTGGAGCAGTTACTACAGGAGGGCTGTAGCTTCACCGTACTGGATCAGCCCATCTCACTGGATCGCCTACAGCTCAGGAACATCGATCAGTTCAATGCCACAGGTAATAATCACCACCCTCAGACCTCTACGATACAGATACACTGTCTGGCTTTAACTAAGCAAATAGATAATTTGTCGTGCTACATTCAAAGCCACTTAAATCACCAACTTCAGCAGGTCGTCTTGACCTCGTCTGCATGATTAAATGCACAGAGTTGCTGCCATGTGATTGACTGATTAGATATTCGAGTTAACGAGCAGTTGAACAGGTGCACCTAATAGAGTAGCCTCACGTTCAGCACCGAACACGTTGATCTATCATTGTGCGGCTCCTAACCCAGCACTTAATGGGGCAGATCCAGCAGGACAGAAATATCATTATGAAGTATTAAGTCCCACAAAAGGCTTTGTCAGAATGGAGGAAAGCCATGACAGCGCAATGTTAAACATGACTGAGCTCTTTAGTATGACTTACTCTGCTGCCAGTGTTTATATATGAAGATGACTCGGCTCTGGGCTAGATTTTCTGCACCCGTTAGCAACGGGTGTGACAAAAAGACAGGTTCACTAATTAGAAGGCTTGTCCACGTGCTGTTAACCTTGTATTGTGTGATCTATCACATAATTGTGCTCAGGATACTCTAGACCATTATGTGATTAAAGGCTGCATGAACCAATTGATAGAAGGATTAAACTAGGACCGAGCCAAATGAAACAATCATAAGAAAGCAACAAAGCTCATGCGTTACGTGTTTTGTAATCATGGTCAAGCAGGTCTTCGGCACCAAGGCTGGACCACACGACCTTATATGGACCTTATATGGAAACTCAATTCACGATTCTTGATTCAGATTCAGTACACAGTGATGTTAGTCTTCATAAATCAGGGAGCACCTACGCATACGTTTGTCATACTTTTCTGTCTTTTAACTTGTACAATACTGTATCCATGGTGCATATTAGTCTCAATGGGTCCTAAAAAGGTTAATAAGAGCCAACCGAAAGGAAATCAGGAACTGAATCCTCCAGAACACAGGCTGCAGTTAGCTTAGCAATATAGTAAGTGTTTTGCTTCTACTTTTCACTGTCAATCCATTGCTCACTAAATTGCTAGATTTTTCAACACTTTATAATAAAATAAGCTTTGTGTTAATGATTTTGGCCAACTGTAGGTTAATGTAAGTGTTTTAAACATGAACTTATCATCACTTATGATAGGCTCCGCCCTGATACAGTATAGACGCTCAACCAAACACTCATTAAACTCATGATACCTGTAATTTATGATGGATTTGTTGAACATATCCCCATCATAAATCAGGGAGCACCTGTACAATACGACTCCATTAATGCATATAATACTTTATACATTGTGGATGTTCTGGGGGTCTGGAACGTATTCATTCAATTTACATTATTCCTTATGGGAAACATTTGCTTGGCAGGTGCCACTTTATTCGTAATAAATAACGATTGGATTTGGGCCACTTTTACCAGCTGTGAACCCTGGCATACCCTTCAGACTCTAGTCTTTTTCACTGGCATATCCAGATAGATGCTAAGGTGATAATGTGGGCGTGTTTGTACTACGTTGGGTGGAGCAGGAATAAGATAAACATGGAAATTCCACAGCGATTTATATAAGGCCAACGTTCAGTTATTTTTATTATCCTTTATTTCCTTTGCCCTTCATTTAGTTCTGGCACTGATGATTGACATTACAAAACCGTAGGAACGCACTGGGCACCAATTATTCTTCATATATAGGCTTTATTCCAGCTCAGACACTCGAAGCTGATCGTCTGCACATAGCCTGAGACGCTGATACTAAGCAGCTCTGTTTCACCTTTCAGCCGCAGGACTTCCATAGCTTTCATCTAATGCACAGAACCGCTACCAAGCCGTGCATCGGCGTCCTTCGTTCTGCAGGCCGACTGAATCTGTAAAGGTAAGCACCCGCGCAATTCCTGCTGTAATTCCACACGCATTAGCCTCTAATATGTAGCGCCCGACTCCCAGCCCGTGCCTTTGCATCAGCATCAGATCAAATGACTCCACTTTAAATGTACGTCAACAAGCGCTCGGCGTGTCACGCGAGGTCTTGACGTCACCGACTGCATTATTGAGCGGAGGTTCCGTTTGTGTGACGCAGAAAGGCATGGCTGCGGAGATCGAGGACGCAGGGGGCGCTCAGCTGAGCGGGGACTACAAGCAAGCTCGACTGCAGAGCCTCTTTCTATATGGAGTCGGCCAGATCTGACGCGCCACGTCATTTGGAATCCCGCTGCCTGACGACACCACGGCACGGCGCGGGACCTGCGACTTTCCACATCACCGACCAAGGTTCAGGACGCTGCTGCTCGTGTTCTGACTCTGAGCCCGGCATTAGTAATTTTTGAGTCCGTGTGCTGTTAGATTCCCATGACGTTTGTACAGTCAGATCGGATCAGACGTGAGGGTAGGGTGAGGGTCCACTGGAGTCGGAAAGAACGCAGCTGGACATTCACATAATGTACATTAACCGTGCTCACAAATGAGGACTGTGTGTAGATTAAGTGTCATTCGTTCATCTTTTTTAATAACGTTCCTCGAAAGGATCAAATTCTCAAATCTGTCTTCAGGGATTAACATTTAGCAAAGTACCAATCTCATTTTGTATCAATTATAGCTCGTGAAAGCACTTACCAGGAAATGAGTGGGACTCTACCATGTCTTCAAGTTTTAAGACTGGTGATTTTCTTTTCTGTCAGCAGGCGTCGCCAAAGGTCCGCTCGGACTAGTTTCGGGCGTTCAGACAGGAATAGGTGCAGTGTATACCGACCTCGTCATTAAAGCCGAACGAAACATGACGGGATGGTTAAACAAGCACTGTGACCTGTACGATCTCTGAAGGACGAGCATGAGGACGGCCTCAAATTTTGTTTCCAGTACAGTTGTACAATATGAAAGGGCAGATGTGAGACTGTCCATACCACATCAGTAAAATAGAAAAACACACAAGTTTATTTACCTAAACGGCGATGCAAATTAGAAAACAGGACAATCTTGACAAATTGATATTCATCAACCATTTGGACAAGAATCGGACAACAAAAGCACAAGTCTCTTCTCCTCAGACGGCTCGGTCAGCTCGAGCCACGCGGCGATGAGAGGGACATGACGAAATTAAGCGGGAGTTAAGGCACAACACACACAATCACAACTGCCAACGCAGTGCTCTGCGGGTGACAATTACGCCTGATCACAGCTCATTGCAAAACGACCCACGTGTGTGTATACTGGGAGTAGTGGTCCTCTTAATGCGACTGCCCATCATGTAGCATGAGACGAGACGTGGACGTGAGCGCACAGTACAGAGGTAGGTGGAGAAATAATACACTGATGATGTCTGTGGCAGGTGCTGCTCTTGCTGCATTCGTACGTGAATAACTGACGGTGCAGGACGCAGGGTTAAATACGCACTTTGAACACAGTAGTACCACCTCAATGCCAGAGCACAAGAAGCATCGCAAACACATCGCTACCCTACACTGTACAGCAGGCCGAACCTTTTTTACAATTCATACAATCATCACGTGAGGGCCGAGGTCGTTCCTGCGCTTCCCGGAGAAACAAGACGGACTGCGATCTCGGTCACGTTGGCGCAGAAAGTAAAAGTGAAGATTTGCTTCCGGAACTTCTTGACCAGCCTGTATTTACACAACCGACACACTGTAAGCAGAGAGTGTAGCATCTACGCATCACTCGCTCATATACACACAGATACACAACTATAGCCGCAGCATCACAATTATTGCTTAGTAGTGGGGCCCACTGTGCAAATAAGCGAAATCTATCAAGTCTGCATAAATACTGTTTGAAATGCACCGATTATGAAGGCTGACCTCGTTAAAAGCGAAATTAAAAGGTTTCGATCAAATGGACGCAATTAGCAGCACAGCAAATCATGGAGATCTGCATCGATCAGCCATAATGTTAAAACCGTTGATGCTATGTCCTGCTGGGGAACCTTGGCATTCATGTGGATGTTACGTAGACATGTACCACCTACCTAAACATCTCTGCAGGCCAAGTGCGCCCCTTCATGGCGGCAGCCTCTCTCGGGGTGTTAATGTAGCCTACCACGCTGCAGAAACTGTTCAGAAGCCCCAGATCTCGATCCGATCGAGCATCTGTGGGATGTGCTGGACCAACAAGTCTGATCTGTGAAGGATCTGCTGCTAACACCTCGGTGCCAGGTACCACAGGGCACCTTTAGAGGTTTCTCCACAGGTCAGAGCCTTGGCAACACAAAGGGGACCTGCACAGAATTAGGCAGGTAGTTTATCGTTATGGCTGATGGGTGTATAAAGACATGCCAGGACTGATGATTGACAGAGTTGATAGAAGTTTCAAGTTAAATAATTCTCCAAGACTAGGTCTCAATAGGGATTTGTCTAAATCTGATCTCTCAGCAGACACCGAGGACTTTTAAGCACTCTCTTCTAATTAAGATGGATCCAGAGGGTTATACCACAAAGCTGGCTTAACATAGCAGGCTTTCTTAAAAGCGAGTCGGTTTCATATACTGCCGATCAGACGTTTTAGAGCGTCGCCATTTTTCAGTTCATATTTAAACTGATATCAATGAAAAACAAGAGCAAGAGGTTTAAAAGTTACCAAAAACCGTAAGATGTAATCTGAATTTGGGATTTATTAATATCAAATAATGAGAGCAGTGTTTTAACGGACTGGGTTGCTAAACCCTCTAGGGCAGTATTTGGACAAAACTGCACTAGAGCACACTGGAAGTGAAGCAGTAAGAAAAAAGCACCCTGAACCACAAGGGCACCACAGCATTTGGCAGCACCATGCAATACCCTCTGGTCTACCCCTAGTTAGGCAGGAGTTCATCCTACAGAAAGATGACGAGTGTGTTTACATGCGATCAGATATTCAAGTAAACAGCATATGCCGATCTAGAATCAGATTAAGAAATCTGCTAAAGGAAGCTCAGAAATCAATTCAGAAACGGTTGCCAGGTCCTCTTAATCTAAGAAACTTTGCTTCTTTTGGGCTTGTTTCCGTCATTATTTCTCAAGTGGATCTGCAACTTGAATTAAACGCAGCAGTCGTTAAAAACGGCTACCAAACACTGTTGGGGGCTCTGAAACCCAAGTTGTAATGTATTATTTAATTATTAAACTTTGAAGTTTATGTCACATTCTTCTGTGAGATATTGGCTGGCTGCAAAGCAGAAATCCGATTTACTGCCGAGTCATGATTACTCGAGAGCATTTAAAACCGTTGGCCGGATTACTGACAAAAACCAGGTCAGGAGGACCGGCCTCAGATCAGGGCTAGCCAGAAGTTTCCGGTCGAGCGATTTGGGATGAACGTGATTGGAGAAGGTAACCAAAAATAGGTGATTGAGGGTTTGGCTATTACAGCCACAAAAGGTGGAAAGGGGAGTCAATCATTTAAAGTTTTCAATTTGATTCCAGGATTTCATCCATGCTTATTTTCGAGGTACCACTGAGATTTGAAAAAATATTTGGACTGGTAGTAGAAGGTTAACCAACCTCAGGTAGGACGTATTCAGACCATAAGAGCAAGAATGACATGATCCCAGGCTTTCTTAAGCTTAATGCTACCCCACCCTCAACTCCTGGTCAATACGTCGCTGGAGGGTAGGGGTCATTGCTGCAGCAAGAGGGAGATTCCCTGTATGGCCTCCACCCCCACCCACATAAGCTGGGGTAAAACAATGCCAAATTTAGATTCTAATACGCTTAATGTGTATAAAAGCTCAAGTTCTATTATTCATTATAACAGATACCAGTAGTAATTTTTTGGAGGTTTGCTACATTAACCATGTTTAGACACGGAATCATAGTACTTGTAAATGAGGGGGGGGGGCTTGAAACAGAAGCACCACTAATGTAAACATCAACAGCCAACGGTTCAAACCACACACAGCCCTAAATAGCAAAACAACAATCATTAGCTTATTATAGAAGCACAAGTTAAGCTCTGATATATTGGACAATAAGTGAACAGTTTTTGTTCTCGGAGTAGATGGTTGTATTGGGGGAAATATTCAGGATAAAATACCCGAGTCCTCAACAAGGGAAGGTCTCTCTTCCAGTGACGGGGTTGGAGCGTCTTCCAAAACGACAAGGATTGTTGTCGTGCCTCCCAGCAGCAGTGGTGAATCCCTACTGTCAGTAGTCCGAGGAGGGGACAAACCCCAAATTGGTGAAGAGGTTGTTGGACCACCAGGCTCATCGATGTGCAAGACACGACTCGAAAGCGCTAAAAATGGGACCAGGAGTGGTCAGAAATGGACCATGGCGCAATGGAAAAGGTGGTCTGGTCCAATGCAGTGGGCAACGTTTATCTGGGGAAATGATGCAAAAAAAAACCAGGAGGCGCAATGAGAAGATGTTTGTGTGCGACTAGAGCAAAGCTAGATGATACTGGTAATGTATTCACACTGCGGCCAATATAGAGCGACCAATTGACGATTGTCTTTGGGAATGTGGGAGGAAAATGAGAGTACCCAGAGTTTGGTGTTTATGTCTTTTATTTACGGCGCTTTCAGGCAGATCGCTATTCGCCACAGGAAACAAGCTACTACAAAATTAGATTCACACGGGGCCGATTTGGAGCAAACTAATTAACCTGTGACCCAGCGGTTAAGGACTGGACTCTGGACCAGAAGGTCGGGTCAAATCCTACCTCTGCCAAGCTGCCACTGCTGGGTCCTTAAAGCAAAGCCCTTACCACGATTGCTTGGATAGTAAGTCGCTCTGGATAAGGGTGTCTACTAAATGACAAATGACACCTAATTCAAGTCTTTGAATGAGGAGGAAAATATTTTAGGAAGCACCGGAGTAAACCGTGGCTAACATGGGGAGGAACATGGAACTCCACATAGGCCAGGAGTCCAAGGTCAGGATCGAACCGGGGATCTCTGGAGTCGCCCTACGTGGGAATAAGACACGGCTGGTGGGGGACTGTGGTCTATGGGTCCTGACACCTAACACCTGCCTAAGCACTGTTACAGACCAAGCTGGTTTCAAGGCTGGTTAAGGGACTGGGGTGGCCTAGTGGTTTAAGGTGCAGGACATGAACCAGAGGTCTAGGGTTCAAATCCACCTCAGCCAAAGCTGTCACTGTTGTCTTGAGCAAGGCCCTTAAACCCACTTGGATTGAAGACTGTTACAATTGTAAGTCGCTCTGGGGGGGGGGTATAAGGGAGTCTGCTAAATGCTGAAAGTGTAAGGCATTTGGCTGACCGGTGTACACATTTTTGGCAGAAAGCTTACCTCAACAGTCATGGTGATTGATGTTGTGGTAAACCTGTAGATATTTCATCTTTCTGCTCACAGCAGCTCCCACCTCCGGTCCCTTTCTTTCCGACGCCTGACAACTCTTACCTGGAACCTGGTTATTATTGTTGTGTAAATCGTGTGTACACGCCTTTCAAAGCAATATGCGTAAAAACGTTGCGTTCCGAACAAGCCTCGCCTCAGGTGGGGAAAGCCAGTAAATTGCATTACGTGCTTGTTCTTACGTTACACACGTCACGCAAGGTTCGATCTGTATGCAAGCAAACACCTGACGCGGAAACGCTTGTACACACTATTACACACTAAATTGAAGACCACAAAATCCACTTATGCTTTGTTAGGTAGAGAAAATCCTATTTAACTACCAGCATGGTTTAGCAGAGGACACATTCATTTAAAAATGTTTAAAAAAAGGCTTGTAGTGGCTGCGTTTTTTTTCTTTGGAACCCACGTGGCCCAGAACGTGAGCAGGCACGTTCAGATGCGGACGACCCGTCCGGTCTGGTGCTGCGCTCCTTCAGTCTATGAGGCCGTACAGAGGCAACCTCAGACCAACGAAGCAGACCCAAAGCGGCCAGTCCTCATTCATCCCCTCGGCCTGCTACCCCCCCAATCCCAAACCTCTGCCTCCTGATTCCAGAGCTGGTCAGCGTCCTGCGCGGGAAGAGTCCTTGGCGGTTGGCGAGGAGCAGCGGGCGGGAGGGGGCGTTATCCTGCAACTCCTCGAAGCAGGTCTCACACACCTCCGGCTTCTTGGAGGACGGAGTCATGGCGTTCCTGGAGGAGCACTCGGCGCAGAAGATGTTCCCACAGTGGCAGTGATGTGGAGGAGAGAGCCAGAGTTTTCCAAAAGGTTATACTACAGGAAATCCTATTACCAAGGAAATTACATACAAATTAACAGAAATCTCTCTCTATGATTAAATGTCCTGTCTCTTGCATTCATTGACGCAAATAATAACGCCTCCCTTTACTTTGTAAGCGTGCTTCAGGGTTAAGAAAGAGGCCTGAAATAAAATATTAAGTCATTCCTGTGACCCAAACAACTATGTGGACCTAATGGGAGGTTCGACAAGCTCATTATGTCAGTCAAAGAACTACAAAAACAACTCGCTTCACAAGGAAGCTGTGTTTACTGGCCGCCTAGTATGTGCCATAATCAAATTACAGTGAGGAATAGAAAAACAAGACCAAAAGAAAATGGACACGATTTCAGAAAGTTCACATAAAAAGCACTCTACCCCCTCATTATAAACAATGCGGAGGTAGGAGAGGGGGCTGGATTAAATGTCAAGAGTCCCGTGTCAGGAATCTTTCTTGAAAAAGGTGGTTCAGCAAAAGCTCAGGACTCTGAAGTCCGAGAAAGGACTCAAGAAGAGTTTGGCCTATTACATCATCAATCGTGGTAATTCGTATTATTCAATTGCTTAAATAGGATTAGGAGTGGTAGAGTTATGCATCGCCTAATGTCCACTATATGCTCTGTGGAAAATGATGGTGTGAAATCTGACGTTATCCAAAACACCACATTGTATAGCATCACTGCAATAGTGTACCAAACCAATTAGGGCACGGGAATTAGGACATGGACAAGTGGGAAGCTTCAGCCCAAGAGCCAGGCTGCTGAAAAACTCCAGTACTGAGGACCCGAGGTTAGGGGGGGGGGCCGGGGGGGGCGGGACGGGGGGGGGGGGGGGCGGGGGGCTTGGGTGGTGCCCTTAGGACACACTGCTAGTCCAGGGATGTACGTCAGTTAGGTGTGTGCACCAATTCATGTTTGGGTAAGGCTCCTGACCCTCCTCTGTGACCCTGACCAGGGTAAGCCAGGGTGCAACAGAATGCTTTGTTTTAATTTCAGGAAATTGGTGCCATTTTCTTTACTTAGTCTTAATTTTTCCTCTTTCGACCACCAATTTAGAAACGTCCAATTCCCCAGGCTCCGGACGTCCCCACCCACACTGCTTCTTTTCACAGGCAGAGGGCAGACTTGTGCAACAGGAGTGAATTCAGTAGGGGTCGCCATTGTATAATTCTGTTGTTATAATTAATGCTACACTTGCACAAACATGTTCTGTTAATAGACTGCGTGCTTAACATCACTAGAAAAGTTCTGTTTTCTCTCCGAGCTCTTGCTCCGGGACCTGTTCCAATCCTACACCAAGATGTTCTTCCGCTCGAGCTGTTCTTCCGTCACCAGCCAGCCCTCACACCATTACTCAGAGCACATGAGAGGGCAGTAACACCCTCGCCCCTCCTCTGACTGAATGAGGATGCCACGCCAACAAAAATGAGGGCACAAAATCCTAGTGTCTCTGTGTAATGGACTAAATAATGCTGACGTGATATTCTCTACAATGTCTTAGTCAATATTTTATTCATATACACTATTGTCTTCCATGCTATAGTTTTATATTCTCCATTTATTATATGTAATATTGCATTCTCTGTCATCATAGCCTAAATATTATTATACCTCATTTTATTTATTATATTTTCCTCACACATGTTCTCTCTGCCCATTTTTATTTAGCTTATGCTCATGTAAACAATTACTCTAAAGCTATACTTTAATACATACATCTAGCATAGTTTAATTCTTACGTACAACACCTAGGCTGACAGTGGACTTTGAGTCCAAAAGTGGGTCCCTGTAGTAGACCATTAACACAGGGCTGATCTGGTGCTTTGAAGTTTTGAACAGGCGGCCTCATCAAACAGGCATCCGTGGGTGTGAGAGGAGGGGGCACGAAAGAACAGGAACAGGACAAAGAGGCAGACTGACTCACCTTCCGGATGGTTACTGAGAAGCCTTTCCCACAGGACATGCAGTTCTGCACCTCATGGTCCTCCGCCCACTTTCGCGTGAGCGTCTGAGACTGCTTTATCTGCACAGACAGATGGGAGCACAGTTACTACTGCACTGAACCTCCAAGCTGGTGGAACTCTCACAAAGACGGAAGATCTGGACGAAAAAGTAGTAGTGTTTCTGCAAACCCGACCAAGCTACAGGCAAGCAAACGACGAAACCTACACATTCCAATATCAGAGGTGGGATTTGAACCCTGGACCTTCTGGTCCAGAGTCCAGTAACTTAACCACTAGGCTACCACAGTCCCGCTTTTGCTGCCACGTTCAAATATCACGTCAGAATGTGGTGTAAGCAACATGAACGCATGGATCCATCCATTAAAATAGTAAGTAGGACCTGCAAGGACTGGTTCTCTCTGCCCAGCTCCTGCATGGCTGCTGTGGTGTCGTCCAGTTTTCTCCTCAGCTCCACCACCTTTGTCTGCAACTTCTCGATCTCCCCTTCTCCCTTCACGCACCTGTCATAAAGACACGCATTTAGACGCGAGGGCTTAAAGCGTTCTAAACGCAACAGAACCGAAGAAACGAGTTCCTCACCTCTCAAGTAATGCACGTCTCTCGTCTTGGTTGTTCTGCACGGTGGCCTCGAGCACAGCGATCTCTCCGCGCAGCTCGTCTGTCTGTTTCTCCAGCTCGCCCACGCGCCGCTGGCTGCTTTGCCACTCGCGCTTCAGCGTGGCCACGTTTTCGTTGAGCGCCGAAACCTGCATCGAAAGCTTCGCCTCGGCTTCCTCCCTCCGCTTCTCCAGCTCGTCCTTAGCCTTCACCTGTGCGGCCTGGAGCGAGGAAACGGAGACGTGTTGATATGCACTGGGATTATTATTATGCCGACTTGTTACAAAAAAAAAAGCTGCTTACTTCAAGTGCAGTGCATGTCCAAAGACCTACAAACTATAGCTTCAAATACATATTCTGAAATGTAATTAAGTGCCTTTGAAGTAGCACTCATTAAATTACCAAAACAGTTTATCGTCATAGGCATTCAAGTAATAAAAATACTAATATTACTTGATGTTATTACATATTACTAGTCTATATACAGTATATACAGTACAGTTGCCATGCTACAAAATCACACACACCATAATAGAGGGCTTTGCCCATATACACTGCCAGGCCACAAAAAGGTCACCTGGATTTAGCTAAACAAATAGTTTAAAAAAAAAAGAGCCTCCCACTACGTTGTGTGTATACCAGCTGTTTGTGGAGTTTGTCAGTCTCGGCTTTGTGCTGCTGTTGCGAGTCTGTGATCGAGTCTCGGGTGCTCTGGTGCTGCTTCTTTTCTTGCTCTAGGGCCGCCTGGGCCGCCTCTACCCGGCCCTGGAGATCCACCTTCTGCTGAAGCAAGAGCTGCTTTGCTGCCTGCAGATCCTTCAGCTCCTACACACACACACAGACACACTCCCTCAGGTAAGCAGGTCTGCTAAAGACGAAGTTCAACGTTAGTTCATCAGACAGGGACAAATCAGCAAGTTTTGCCATCTTTTAATATAATAATCCGGCTTAGGCACTCGATCCAGCTAAATGGCAAACTAACCTTTTCACTCTTTTCTGCCAGAGCTTTAAGTTCAACACTCAGCTTGCTCCGCTCCTTCTCTAGTGCGCTCTGAACCTCCCTCAGCTCCTCCATCTGAGAACACTCCTTCTTTAGTTCCTCTTGTGCCAGTTCCTGCTCACACACAAAATTATTACAGGCAGATCAACATCATATTACAAGTCTAAAACATCATCTTGCACACAAGACTTAAAAGTAGATCAAGAGAAACCAATGAAACAAATAACACACAAATTCCCATACCTGTGATTAAAAATTACTCAATGATGACATGATCCAGGTTACACAGAAGAAATGTGACCCTCTATCCGAACCACTACTTTGACGTTCAAGTCAATGTCTGACAATCAGGTGTGAGTGGGTGCAATGTTGGATTTACAAACAGACCTCAGGAAAAAAGCTGCTGATTCTCAGCTGGAACAGGCTATAGAACGATCTCTAAAAGACTGGATTCCTCCCAATCCACAGTCAGATAGTTCTAATTAAGACGTACAAATTAAGAAAATACAACCCCACTGTTTACCCTTTCCTATGAGAGTCGAAACAACAAAGATCACTCACACCCAGAGAGCAATTAGTATAACAATCCGACGAGTTCATTTCTTCTACGAACTAGTGTCCCATCTTTGTGCTAATATTCATATGCCTTGGAGTTCTCCATCCGAAGGACAACCTGCACAATCAATGCTCCCAAAAAAACACCCATGCCCATCTTCAGTTTGCCAAAATCTTGTGACAGCACGAAGTATTGGAACAGCGTTTTGGGGCCTGCATGCGCACCACAGTCGACCGTTTTATTTTTACTGAGAAAGCTTTATGTCTGAGAAGAGAATTCCACTGCTATCAATCAAGATAAGAAGGAGAAATGGGAAACAAAACATGCTTGTGGTAAAAACCCCTGGCAAAAATTATGGAATCACCGGCCTCGAGGAGTTCATAGGTCAAGTTTGTTTTAATTTGGGTCGAAAAAACAGCAGATCACAGACATGACACAAAACTAAAGTCATTCAAATGGCAACTTTCCTGGCTTCAAGAAACACTCAAAGAAATCCACGAAAAAAAAATGTTGGCAGTCAGTACCGGTTTAAGTTTTTAGACCAAGCAGATGGAACAACTATGGAATCAATGAAGAACAAACAAACAAAAGAACACTCAACACATCCACTAGGATTTTTGTTGGCCACCTCTGGCTTTTCTAAGAGCTTGCAAGTCTTAGGCACTGGACTTATGAGTGACAAAACAGTACTCTTCATCATTAATTTTACGCATTTAGCACCGCCCTTATCCCGAGCGACTTACATTTGTATACAGTCCTTACATGTAGCAATTGTGGGTTAAGGGCCTTGCTCAAGGCACCCACCAGTGGCAGCCTTGGCAGAGATTGGGATTTTGAACCCTGGCCCTTTTGGTCCATAGTCCCCAGTATCTTAACTGCTAGCTACCACAGTCC
Organism: Ancistrus triradiatus; assembly: GCA_025084515.1. Taxonomy (NCBI): domain Eukaryota; kingdom Metazoa; phylum Chordata; class Actinopteri; order Siluriformes; family Loricariidae; genus Ancistrus; species Ancistrus triradiatus. The sequence goes on from JAJAGP010001484.1 coordinate 151,919, forward strand.
ACTCAATCTTGGCTCCAACTTTCTCTCTGTTCCCAGATCAGCTTTGCAGGTTGAGCCCTTGTCATGAACCATTTTCTTCAACTTCCAATTTCCCCAAAGATTTTCAATGGATTGAGAATCCGGACTATTTGCAGACCATGGGACATTGACCTTCTGTGGTCTTTTTTCAAGGAATGTTTTTTCAATTACAGTTTTTGCTGTATGGCAAGAAAATGCAATTATCATCTTTGAAAAATGATTCATTTTTTTTTTCACTCATCCCCAACATCCTTTCCCATTGATGGATAAGAAAAGTTTCCAAAATTATCACCGTAAACTTGTGCATGTATTGAAGATGTAATGAAGCCATGCTCCCCAGTGGCCTTCCTTCAGGCAGTCCATCTTTAGAAATCTCATTGGAAAGGCCACCAAACAAAATTCCAGCATCATCACACCTTGCCCAATGCAATCCTCGATTCAAATCACATGAATATGACTTCATCCATTCATCCACGTCCACAATTGCTTTCCTTAGCCCCATTGTAACCTTGTTCTTTTCTGTTTTAGGTGTTAATGATGGCTTTCGTTTAGCTTTTCTCTATGTAAATCCCAGTTTCTTTAGCGGTTTCTTACAGTCGGTCACAGACTTTGACTCTCACCAGTTTGCCTCCCCTTCTTTTCCTCATTTGTTTTGTTTGTGCAATTTTCTGTAATTTTTGAGACATATTGCTTTAAAGAGTTTGTCTATCTGTGACGCTTTGATGTCTTCCTTGGTCTACCATATGTTTGCCTTTAACAACCTTCCCATGTTGTTTGTATTTGGGTCCCAATTTTTAGACAAGCTGACTGTGAAAAACATCTTTTGCAACATTGCGTGAAGATTTACCCTCTTTTAAGAGTTTGATAATCCTCTCCTTTGTTTCAATTGACATCTCTCGTGTTGGAGCCATGATTCATGTCAGTCCACTTGGTGCAACAGCTCTCCAAGGTGTGATCACTCCTCTTTAGAAGCAGACTAACGAGCAGATCTAATTTGATGGAGGTGTTAGTTTTGGGAATGAAAATTTACAGGGTGATTCCATAATTTTTGCCAGGGGTGGTAGTATCATTGTCTGGACCAGTATGCTGTATCAGGGCCTGAATTATACCAGCAAATTCTAAAGGAAAATGTCAGGACATCTATCCATAAACGGAACCTCAAAAGAACGTGGGTCATTTTTATGTTTGTTTTTATTTAACGTCATTATCAGTGGCCATTTCAGCGACACACACAAGGCTACAGCTATAAAGGTCACATCAAGGTCAGTCATGTACATACACTCAACTCAATGACAATTTCAGTGCAATCAATTAACCTAACACGTATGTCTTTGGACTGTGGCAGGAAACCGTAGAACCCGGGGAGGATATGCAGACTTAAGAAAGTTAACATCCCTAAGCAGACAAGTATTAAATAGAATTCATGTTTTGGAAGGGCCAAGTCACAATGCTTGTCCCTGTCCGATAGAAACACACGCAATACCTGCTGTTTCTGCAGCGCTCTCAGAGCCTCGGTCATCTGTTTGAGCTTCTCGTTTTCTCGTCCCTTTTTTTTCAGGTTCTTTCTCTCCAATGCTGGTGGTCCCCAGGAGGAGAGCCCCCCCCCCCAAAAAAAAACGCTTGCCTTCATAATCCTGGACCCTGAGCAATCACTGCTGTTTAGTTTGGTTGGTACAGACACCAGTTCCTCCTAGCCAAGCCAGCTTTTCCTCCAACACGCCTCTGTACACACCAGCTGTGTCACTGCTTTTAAGACGACTGTCACACAATGTCATGCTTATTCGTCATTCAAGTTCGAGGCTCGCTGCACTTTGTAGTTCTAACAGTTTTACTTCTCCTTTGTCAGTCCCATGTACCTTACTCTGTTCTCTAATGGTCAGGAACCCCTACAGACCAGCATGGCTGCTGGAGTTTCAAACCACCTCAGTGGTCCACTGCTGGACAGAAAATAGTACAAGACAACCGTTCAAAAATCCAGCCACCGCATCCTGGCATTCATGAGTCCAGATGAAGATTATAGGATGACTAACACAAACTGTACAACACAGATGAGCTGCCGTCTGATTGAAACAGCGTATTCAAAACTCCAGCATCACTGCTGTGTCTGACCACTCTAGCAGCGCACACAGACGCTAACACACCACCAACAACATCGGTGTTCAGTAGTGCATTCTGAGAAGATCCTCCACCCATTAATGGGACAAAGTATGTAGAGAAACATATTGAACTACAGCAGAGACCACTAAAACGTAATAAATACAACAACTTTAAGTACCTACCCCCCCAAAAGAAAATTAGTAATAATAAGATTTTTTACCTAAGACAGAAAAAACAACATCAGGTAGTGGGAACGTATCGTGCTCAGAATCACAGGGGACCGAGAACCCCCGAAGTCGTCAACCGTGCACCCAATGAATTCAGGGACCCCGGACTCTGACGCAGATAACTGGGTTCAAATGGCTTATATTCATGATAATAGTACATCAGCGAGTTTTTCTACCGTCACAGTCGGCTTTGGTAGAGAATCTCACCTCCATGTCCGACGCAGGGCAGAGACCTTCAGACCTCCTTGCCGTGTAATTCAGATTGGAGTTTGGCCAGGCTCTCTCCTTTTGTGGTGTCACACGTTTTCCTTTCTTGCACCTCTGCACAGCGGCTTTTCTCTGAAACCAGCTTGTTCATTCAGTCCATCCACCTGCTCCTTCATCGTAGTTAACTCCTCCACCTAGAACACGCACAATATTAATTCCCACAAAGCTTACGACCACTATAAAGCACCAAACCAACCACCAAAAGAACACTACAAAGTAGAAGATCATGACCATGGACCAGCGGTTAAGCTTTTAAGGCTACACTATGCGATACATTGCTGTGTTTGAGGGAGGTGGAGGCCGGTTGATAGTTCTCTTGCTGTCTCTGATTCAGTCTGGTGAGCCCGTCTAGCCGTCACACAAACCGGTGCCTATGCGTCTCCAAAGGATAGGGTGCCGAAGTCCATGTGTGACATTTATTGTTAAAAAAAACTAATAGTAATAATAATACACCAAGTCCCTGCTTTCTCTGGCTCTCCTGAATGAACCTTCTACAGTTAAACGTGCTTTCTCGACCAACCATAACAAAATTGATGACCTCAGTCAAAGCTGTGTGCACACACACTGAGGTTTCCATTGGACGCTGCACAGCATGGTTTATCTCTACTCCTGCCTTTGTTTAGTAGCCTCAACATACGAGTTTCTTTCTTCTACCAATTCTGCATGACCCATTTCTTCGGAAAGCTCCTACCTTCTTGGTGGTGACCGTCTGTAGGTCCTGCCATTTCACTCTGCGCTTTCACTTCCTGGCTGTGGATCCTGAGCTGTTTTTCAGCTATCCCTGCAGCGGCTGCTGCATTGGGGGGGGGGGTCCCTTCTCCTTTCTCTTTTCAGTGCGTCCGAGACTGTTTAGTTTTGGTGTCCAGGTCTTTCGCTGATCTGAAGCACTTCTTTTCCTCCACCTAATTCACTTCATGGACAGAGCAGCAGCTCGCTGTTTTGTTTTACCATTTCCATGAAACAAAAATAAAACCAAACAAGAGTATTATTAATTATCTATAATTAAAGTTCTCCTCTCTCAACCTCTGCCATTTTTCCAGTTTGAGACTTGGCTGTGTGCAGGTTTTAGATGTTAATCTTCCTGCACTCCTTCTGAAGCTCCTCTGGGCTTTCTTGATGAGCTTTCTTCTCCTGTAACACAAAGACAGACGATTATTATCCAACGGCAAGCTCCAGATCCTTCATCCGATCATCTTTTATATTATGCTTTAATTTCAACTACTATTATTATTATCATAATACTTTTAAATATAAGTCAAAACCTGGCCATCTGAACTCCTGGCTATGACGGATTTAGTCCACCCTCCTTGCTATCCAAGCCACAAACCTGTGCAATGATGGCGAGCTGAAATAAAAACGGATAGCTCTACACCGAGTGTTTGTCAATGGCCAACAAACTGATATAAGTTTGGTGTCACGCACATACAACCCAGATACACACACATACCAGACACACACAACCCAGAAGACGAGATAGACACACAAACACACAGAGAGACACATATCCAAGACGTCTACACAGAGAATTCAGATGGAAAGACAAACGCCGAGCGCACACACACACGACCAATTAACACCAATACAGACCAACAGACACCACACCCATACCAGACACATCACACCAACAGACAACAAACAACAGACACACACACCCAAATCGACAGACAAACACAACCCATACCAACAGACAGACATACCAACCGACAGACAGAAGGACCCCCACACCCCAGCAAACCAACAGACAATACACACCCAGATCAACGTACATACCTACAGACAGACACAGACACACAGAGATCAACAAGAGGAGAGAGACCAACACACCCAACAACCAACATACCTACCCACCCCGAATCAACAACAGATCCACAGACAACCCAGACCGACAGACACCACACATACCAACAGACACAAGAACAACACAGACAGATCAACATAGAGATAGATAGAACATCAAGAGAGAGCGAGACACCCCCAAACCCAACAGACACACACACAGAGACTACAACACACACAATACATACACACACCCAAATCCGAAAGAGAGAGAACAACAGACAGACATACCAACACACACACCCAACACCCACACACACATCACACCCGTATCAGCATAGACAGACCCACTACAGATCCATACCAATAGACACCACAAAGACCCAGACATTCAGACAGACACACACCAACATACACACACACACACAGAGAACAGACAGACACAACCACGACATACACACCCAAATCGACAGAGATAGAGACAGCAGACACACGACACACCCACCCACACACACACACACCCACCCGGATCAGCATACATACCCAAGAACAGAATCCAGACCAATAGACACCACAAAGACCCAGACAGTCAGAACAGACGCACCCCACACACAGCACACCACCGACATACACACCCCTACAGACAGACACACAACCAACCAACAGACCACAGACCCACACCCTGAACTGGACGTGACTGACATACAGACACACAACACACACCGACCAACATACATCCACAACCCAGTTCAAGCAGAAGGCACACACACCCAGACAGACACAACAACCAACCACATACACACAACCCCCACACCCTGACTGATACAGACACCACACACACACAACAGACATAACACATCTGCATTCTCATTTAGCCTATATTATGAAAATGTGTCCTGTCAGGGGGAGCGCCTCATGCAAGATCACATATGGCAAAAAAGACTGAAAGAAAAGGATAGGTGAAAGACGATTCAATGATGACATCACTAAAATGATGCAAGGTTGAAGATACCAGAATTGCAGTTCCCCATAAACACTACAGGGCTCCCATTCTCCAACGTTTCCTCATCACAGCCATTATCCAAAATGGGGTACATCTGGATAATGGATCTGACCTCTCTATGCAGTACACTGCCAAATTCTCACCAACTAGCTAAGTCTCCCTCCACAACATATCTCTGCCCCAAGTGAAGCCACTAGCAGCGGCTGCAACTCATGCACGGTCACTGAAGAATCAATAAGCTGTGGAGAATGATGTGAATGTTCTCCTTCCATAAACATGACTCTCAGCACCAAACACCGTCTCAACGATGCAATCTGCAGCAACATCTCCAATTTCATACATTCCACAAGGGAAAAGGGTCAAAGCATCAAAACAACTGCAGCACTAACATGCCATTTGCCTAAATTTCTTTCTACGGCCAAACTAGAGTGTCTTTGAACCAACCTTTTCCTCCAGAGATGCCGCGGTGCTCTTCTTCTCCTTCTCCAGCCGGGTCTGACTATCCTATCCTTTCAGGGCCCGCATAGGCCTTTGCCAGCTCCTCCTTCACCTTCGTCAACTCTTATCCTGCCTGGGCGTCTTTCTCCTGCTTGCTTCTTCTGGTGCTCAGCACTCAACACCTGGAGCTTCCTTCCGTCCATCTAGCTTTTCTGGCACCTGCCCTTCCTCAGTCAGCTGCGCAGTTCCTGGTCTTCAGGTCGCTCTGCTCTTTCTCAAATTCGCCAGCTGCTTTGTTGAATCTCCCCAAAGCAGAGCTTTTCCTCTGCGCTCTTCCTGCAGCGCTACAGAGCGGAGAGGGCAGAAATAGGCACTACCATTGCACCTCTCACCACGCCACTCAATATAAAAGTTCCAACGTAACTGATGGTATGAATGCAAAGTAATAAAATAAAATATGAAAAGCTATACGAATTACAAGAAATCAATATAAAGTGATCATGTAATCACATTGCTGGACACAGCCTCTGATTTGCGGCAGTGTCCTCGGCGTCGACGCAAAGTCAAAAGCCGAAGAAATTGAGGAACTGATCATGCAAACTGCCCTTGAAAGAAGGAACAGATATACAGCGAAATGATTCAGGGATATTTGTCGCCGACGTTTGAAGCACCTCACTGTCACTGCTGGTCTGAAAATTGTCACCAGCCAAAAATGCCCAGCACCGCTTTCCTGTAGGCAGCGGTCCTGTGGATCACTGATGAGAACAAAAGGGAAGCTACTGTCCTCTTGACCTTACATCTTACACGATGGAACAACATGGACGTCGTCTCCGAGCGCACAGTGACTGAAAATTGTCTAGAAACTCCAGCAGCACTGTCTGTGTCCGATCCAATCGTAAGAACTAACACACCACCAGACATCAGTTCACCTCAGTGCTGAGAATACCCCACCAACGCAAATAGTACCCTGATCTGTGCTTGTCCTGACCATTAGAGATCAAGTAAAGGGGACTACAAGTATGTACGAGAAACATTGGACTACAAGTTCCTCTAATGGTAGAACTACTCTAAAATGGTAAGTGGACTGATTATATGGATAAGTGGTTGAAACAGTGCATCTAAATGAACTGAATGATTTGGTGAGAGTAATCACTTTTTTGAGCTGATCTGGATTGTCCAAGATTTCAATTGAATCCACAATCATGTATTCATAGAAAGAGTCCCACTTTTGCCAACTACCACTTCCCAAAACTGACTTTCACCCTAAATGGATGTAAAACAACGATTGTCTTTTACCCACGTTTTACCTGCGTGCCCTGTTCACACCGCAGTGGGTGGGGATTTTGTCGAGTGCCCTACACCGGAGACACAGGAACCTTCCCTGGCTGAGAAGCCTCTCGTAAATAGAGCTGCAGTTATTGACCCTTGCCCTCCTTGGCCTGGCCCTCCCCCTCCCTAAGTACCAGCAATCACGCCCATATTGGACCCTTGACCTTGCCGAAAGCACAATCAGGAGCCGAATCCACGCCCAAACATCCAATAAACACAAAAATTCATTCATGTGTTTTATAAAAAATAAAAAACTTTAAACTAACTTAAATCCCCCCCCCCCCTCCCCCTCTTTTTACCCCCCCTCCAACTCCCCCCCTCCACCTCCCTTCCCCCTCCCCCCCCCCCCCTTCCCCCCCACCCCCCCCCCCTCCCCCCCCCCTCCTACCTCCCTCCCCCCCCCCCCCCCCCCCCCTCTTCCCCCCCTCCTCCCCCCCCACCCCTCCCCCCCCTCCCCTCCCCTCCCTCCTCCCGCCCTACCTCCCCCCCCCCCTCACCCCCACCCCCCTTCCCCCCCTTAACCCTCCCTAACCCGCCCCCCTCTTACCCCCCCCCCCCCCCTCGCCCCCCTAATGACGTAAAACCGAAATAAACGAAAACTAAAAACGTATACAACAAACACAACAACCACTGCTTCCCCCCCGCAAAAAAACCAACTTTAAAACACACCTCAACACCCAAACAACCAACACACATCACCCAAAAAAACAACCCCCTACACCTCCTAACAACCCATCCCCACCACACACCCCACCCCCCAACCCTCACCCCACCCCCCCTGCCCCCCCTCCCCCCCTCCAACCCTAACTCAAAAAAAGAGGTTGTGGAACAAACTAGAAAAAAAAAACTAAAAAAGACGAAAACAAAAAAAAAAAAGAAAAAAAAACAAAAAAAAAAAAACAAAAAAACCTAAAAAAAACTAAAAAAAAAAACCATAAAAACCTAAAGAAACCTAAAAACAAAAAAAAACAAACTAAACCACACCCCCCACACCCCCCCACCACCCTCAACACCACTAAAAAACAAAAAAAACCCACTTTCACCCCTCACCCATTACCCCAGTCACCCCAAACTCCCAACCCCCCCCAACCCCCCCACCCCCTCCACCTCCCCCCCCCCCCCCCCACCCCCCCCCTCCCCCCCCCTCCCCCCCCCTCCCCCTTTTCCCCCCCTTCCCCCCCCCTCCCCCCCCCCCTCCTCCCCTACCCCCCCCTAACCTGTTTTGGTTTCTTCCTTTCGGCCTCCCCACCACCCCCCCCCTGCCACCCCCCCCTTACCCCCCTCCCCTAAAAGGCTCTCCCCCCCGCCCCCCTCCCCCCCCCCCCCCTAACCGTAATCGGCCCTTCCCCGCCTTCTAGGGCCCCCGCCTAACCTCCGCCCCTGCGCCCCCACCGCCTCCCCCCCACCCCCCCTCACAAACAAAAAAAATAAATAAAAAAAATTACTTAACTAAAAAACAAATAAAACTGAAAAAAAAAAAAAAAAAAACAACTCTTAAACTACTAAAAAAATACATATAAAAAAAAAAAAAAAAAAAAAACTAAATAATTAACAAACACAACAAACTACACTCCCACCCCTTCCCTTCTACACCACACACACTTGTTACCCCCACCCCCCCCCCACCAAACACCCTTACCCCATCCCGCCCAACAAACACACATCTCACCCCCCTTTGCCACACCCCACCTTTTACTCCCCACTCCCCTCCTCGCCCCTCCCCCCTCTGTGCGTCCACACCCCCCCCAGGCCATCTCCCCCGCCCCCCCCCCCCCTTCCCCCCCTACCACCCCCCCTCACCCCTCCCCCCCCTCCCACCCCCCTCCCTTCCATTCCCCCGCCCTCCCCACCCCCCTGTGCCCCCCCTGAGCCCCCCTTATCCCGCCCCACTCCACCCTCACCCCCACCTGAAGCCCTTTCCTCCCCTGACAAGACCCGCCCTGGCCCCCCCCCCCTGGCCCCGACGCCGCTCCCCCCCCCCCCCCCCCTGACCTCCCCTCACCACTGCTCCCCCTATCCCCCCCTTACCCCCCCTGGGCTATTCCCACTCGCCACCCCCCCCCCCCCCCCCCCCCCCCCCCCCCCGCCCTCCACCCCCCCCTAGCCCCCTTACGCCCCACCCTCCTCTCCCCCCCCCCCTTCCCCCCCCCCCCCCCACCCCCTACACCCCCCCTCCGCCCTCCCTCGTCCTGCCCCCAACGCCCCACCCTCCGCTCGGCTCCCCCCCCCGTTTAAAAAAAATAAAACTAAAAAAAAAAACTAAAAACTAAAAAAAAAAAACTTACTAAAAACACTTAAAAACAAAAAAAAAAAAAAAAAAAAAAAACTAAAAAAAAACTTAACAAATAAAAAACCTCTAAAAAAACTAACAATTAAAAACCACAAAAATAAACTATCCCTACTACCTAAATTTTGTGTTTTTTTAATCACCCACAACTCCAAAAAAACAAAAAGCTCCAAACAAATCCCACCTCCTCCACCATAACCTCCCCCCCCCAACCCTTCAACACCCCAAACACTCCCCACCCCTCCTCCCCCCCCCCCCCCCGACTCACACAGACAAAACCCCCTACTCACAACTACTGCGCCATCCCCCCCAAGCCCTGTCCTCCCCGGCCACCCCCCCCCCCCGCCGGCCCCTCCTCGCCCCCCCCCCCTTTGCCCCCCCACCCCCGCTAAGATCCACCAAAACACTTTACAAGAAAAAAAAATAAACAAAAAAAAACTCCTTTAAAACTAAAACTACTAAAAAAATATAAACTCAAAAAAAAAAATTAAAAAAAAAACTTACTAAAAAAAAAAAACGAAAAACAAAAAAAAAAAACTAACAAAGTTCAACTTACCACCAAACAACTAAAAACACTTAACTAAAAAAACTAACTTAAAAAGATAAAAAAAACAAAACTTAAAAACTTTTACTAAAACCACTTCCCCAACTTAAAAACCCCAACACTACACTCACCAACCCTACTAACAACTAATAACTAACTATAAAAAAAAAAAATATTAACTAAACTTATAATTTAAAAAAAAAAAAAAACTAAACTATAAAAAAAAAAAAAAAAAAAAAACTAAAAAAAAACCTAAAACAAAACTCCTTAAAAACTAAAAAAAAAAAAAACTAAAAAAAAAACTAAACTAAAAAATAACAAAACCTACTACACAAACACACAACTATCTGAAAAACTCACCAAACAAAATACTTCCAAACTTATGAAAACTAACCACCAAACCCCCTCAAGCTTGGTCCCTCGCTTTCCCCCTCCCTCTCCCTTTCGCCCACTCCTACCACACTCCCCCCTCCTTCCCCCTCCTACCCCCCCCCCCCCCCCCCCCCCAAGTCCCTGTCCCCCCCCTCCCCTGCGTCCCCCCCCCTTCCCCCCACCCTTCCTCCGACCCCCACTCACATTCCTGCCCCCCTATAAAAAACTTAAAAAACTGTACCTAAAAAAACTTAAAAAAAAAAAAAAAAAAAAAAAAAAAACTACTATAACACCTATTACTCTAACTAAAAAAACTACCTAACTAACACCAAAAATAACACACTACTAACTTTAGAAAAACCAAAAAAATCACATTCCACTCACCCACCAAACCCCAAACCCGCCATCCCCACCAACTAACAACCCTCTCACCTTGCCTAACAACCTAACACCTTCCCTCCCTCCTCACCAATTCAACACACAACATCAAGCACCCCACTTCCCGGCTAGACCCCTTACCCCCACAAAACTCCCCCCCCACCCCCCACTCCAAACCCCTCCCCTCCTTCCCGCCCAGCCCCTCCCCTTATACTAACTAAAAAATTAAAAAAAAACTTAAACTACACTACTTCTAAAAAAAAACTAAAATAAAAAAAAAAAAACTAAAAAAAAACTAAAAAAAAAAACTAAAACACTTTTCCTACTAAAACTAAAAAAAAACTACTACTCAACAAAAATAAAATAACTAAAAAAACTTACTTTGAAAAATAAAAAAAAAAAAAAAAACTTGAATCAAAAAATAAAAACTACTTTCTAAAACACAACCGTCAAATATAATCTACTCAAACTAAAAATATCTACTCCCCCCCCACCCCTTCCTCCCCCCCACCCCCTCCCCCTCCCCCCCCCTTCTCCTCCCCCCCCCTTCCCCCCCCCCCCCCCCCCCTACCCCCTCCCCCCCCCCCCCCCACCCCTTCCCACCCTCCCATTCCCCAACCCCCCCCTCCCCCTGCCCTAACCTCCCACTCCCCCCCCCCCCCCCCCCTCCCCCCCCCCCTCCACCACCCCCATTCTTCCTCCCCCCCTTCCTCCCCACCTCGCACCCCCCCTCCCCTCCCCCTCCCCCTCACCCCCTCCCCACTCCCTCTCTTGCTCTCCTCTATTTTGTCCTCCCCCTCACCATTAACGAACTGGGGGCCAGGTTGTGTCAGTGGTTGTATTAGAGATATAATGGTAACATCCCTTAACGTTAAATAGCGACTCAACCTGTCTCCACCTTAGGGTGCTTCCAGGTTGGAGGGTGGAACAGGTGATTACGCAGGGAAAAAGTTGCTAGAATCTTTTAGCTAAACCCATTTTTTTAAAGAATTTATTTACGTAATATTCAACCTTAAATACTGCTTTCCCTAAGAGAACCCTCAGTGAAAAGTCATGGTGATTTGCCTCTCTTGTACTCGGAGTCCACAGTACAGTACATGATGAAGGGAGTCACGTGGCGGGAGCAATGAATGCTGGGAAATGTAGTGTGGAAAAGCCGTGGTCGATCAAAAATCGTGTTTTGTTTTTCACTTTCAATACAGTACTCAATGAATTCCATGAGACACTAAAAACTTTAGTACAAAACACACTATGTTTAATGGCTTTGCATAACTGTAGCAGATTGTACATTACGTACTACAACAGTCCCCATCAGCCTTCAGCTTGTGTTACGTAACGAGTCACATGGCAAAACTGATGAGTGCTGGAAACTGTAGTGAGGAAAAGCCACAATTGTGTTTAGGCGCTTTTGATGTCTGTGCTATGATATATGAAGTAGTTATTAAAATCCTCGATTTACAATGAATTCAACCTCCAATGGATTTATCGGAAAGCATCCGCATTGTAAATCGGGGACTCCCTATAAAATATAAAAACTGCACAAGGGTTAAGTAAACACGAAGGCTTACCCCTGTTTCTCAGTATCCAGTATGTGACTGAGCTCCTTACTCTTCTTCTCCAGCTCGCTGATTTTCTGCTGCAGTTTCTGCTGCATTTTCTGTGCTTGCTCCTTCCCGGTGCGCAGCTCTGCCAATTCAGCCTCGGCTTTCTGCCACACAAACACCCCCATCATTTGTAAATAAACATGCTGGAAACGGCAACTGAGTACACGTGCTTGAAATGTCCAGTCCTGTTCCAAGAGCTCGCAGTGTGAGTGTGTTGTGTAGCTGCTGACCTTGGCTTGGTTCTCCAGGGTGTCATTCTTCTGCTCAGCAGCCAGCAGCTTCTCCCTGCTCTCTCTCAGACTGGTCTCCAGCTGTGAGCACTGTTCCTGTTTCTCCTGCAGCCGATGGCCTTGTTCCTCCATCTGAGCCCGAGCCTTACTCACCTCCTACAGCGGATATAAGAACACCTGATTAAGACTCGAACTGAGCCCGGTCACCTCGTACCGTGTCAGAGCATGATTGTCCCACCTCCCCACTCCTTTGCTGGCCTGTGCTCACATTGCACTTCAATGTCCTGGACCCGAGAACGCTCGGGTCATCACGATGCTACTTTCTGTGGAGTTAAAAAACGCTCTTGAACAGCACGACTGGCATTTTTGGAGTCTTTTGGAGTCGATGCGCCGCCACACAGCCCAAAGTGATCCACACTTTGGGGTCAAAAGCGCCCAAGCATAGCACAGACTGCCTAGTGTGAGTACGCCCAGAGTGATATGGTGTGTTTGAGTGTTATGGTCATTGTGTTTACATGCGTGTGTTTACACCTGGCTTTTCACTTGTTAACGCGACGTGTAAACAGCTTCTAAAAGTCCCTTTTGTTTTGCATGTGCAGGACACTTTGCAAGTCAACAGGAGTCAAAACAATTGCAAATACTAAAAGAGAAAGACATAGTTTAGTGCACGTACCTGTTGCTTGTCCTGCAGTGCATGCTGGGCAGTTTCGAGATGGCTCTCGAGATCAGCTCTCTGAGCAGTTTTCGCAGCTTCAGCAGACAGAAGCATCTCCGTCTTAGCCTTCAGCTGGAATATAATATCAACCCGTTATTTAAAGTGAGATTCTTTTCTTGAGATTTAATCTCTATTTGAGTTTGAAATGGACCTGGCTGTCGAGCTGGGCGGCTCTTTCTTTGCCCTGGGTGATCTGGGCAGTAAGCTCTGTCACATTGCTCTCCAAGGCCTGACAGCGGTCCTGTGCCGAGCGAAGCTGGCTCTTCTGCTCCTGCAACTGCTCGTGGAGGTTTTCCTGGGCCTGCTTGTGGCTCTCGGACTGATTCTTCAGCTTGTCTGTCAGCTGAGTTATCTGTGGAGAAACAGAATCCGGTCACACATCATATGTTGCTTAAAAACGAAGCTAGGCAAGGGTGTGTAAAACGCCCTGTACCTGTTCCTGCAGTGTGTGGTTCTTCTCCTGAAGTTGGCTGAGCAATGCAGCCTCTCCCTCTCCTGCCTGGATCTTGGCACACAAGTCTTCTCTTTCAGCCTCCAGCTGGCTCAGGCTGGCCTTGCTCTTCTGCAGCAGGGCCTCCAGGTTCTGGATCTTCTGGTCCTTGTCGCCGATCTGACGCAGCACCTGTTCCAGGTCATTCTGCCAGACAGAAAACACTTTTCCATACTCTTCGGGGTTTGTTGTGTTTGCACAAACGTTGACTGTTTGTGCTGTGTCCACTGAGCAAAACAAACCAGGTCCATAATAAATGATACATTTTTAATCCTGAGGCAAGCACTGGGATTGAGGTATGATTTAGACAACGGGTCATCACTTTAAAACCATTTTAACACCCAAGACAGTCAGATCAGTGGTTCCCTATACCAGTCCCGGGGACCAGGTGCACATTTCTGGTGTTTCTCTGTCATTTAGGTTTCACCCAACTGAGCTAAGGCAGGTTAGGGAGGACAAACCACAAAAATATTCAAAATATCTCCATAATATCTTGATATCTTACATAAACCCACAGATAATTCATTGTTATGTTTTATCCTATCTGTTTTGTTTAAAGGTTGATCTTTATGAAGGTTCATGAGGTCAGTTACCTGTGCTTCTCGGAGCTTGCCATTGGTGGTCTGCTGGAGAGCTTGCAGATCTTGGTGTTGTTGTTTGGCTTTCTCCAGCTGGTTCTTTAGGTCGGTGGACTTTGCAGCCTCCTCCTTCAGCTGTAAGGCAACACAGGGTTTATTCCAGCTCACCATACATTCAACAAGAAAGCTGTTTTTCCACATGTCAAAGTCACAACAACCTTCTAGCTCTTACTTAGATTCATTTTACATTAATAGAAAGCAGCTGCTGCTACGAAAGGAATGGTTGAGCATTTCTTGGAATAAAACCATATTAAACCTGCAGGTCATTGGCTGTAATTGCAAGTCTTACGCCCCACTCGCAGCTTACCTGTTCCTCCAACCGGGAGAGTTTGAGCTGCAGGTCAGCAGCCTGCTGTTCACGGTCTTTGAGTTTCTCTCCGGAGAGCTGCCTCTGCTCTTTCAGTCGACCTTGCACTTCGCCCAGCTGCCGCTCTGCCTCCAGAAGCTTTGCATGTAACTACACAAGAGTGGCAAGGTCAACATGACCTTCACCCTAGTCAAATCTGGCTGAGGTTTGCTTTGTGTACGTACCTGGCTGATCTCATTCTGCTGCTGCAGACCCTGGCTATCTTTTTCCTCCCTCTGCTGCTGGAGCTGCTTGCGCTCGACCTTCAGCTCCTGTTGCCTTCTCTCAAGCTCGGTCAGCTCCTTTCTGAGGCGCGCCGCCTCCTCGCCACGCTCGGCCAAGTCACCCTGGGCCCTACCCAGAGAAGCCTCCGCCGCCGACGCGCGAGCTTGGCTTTCCTGCAGCTCCAGGTCTCTTTGGTGCAGGTTGGCTTGCAGGCTTTTCTTGGAAGTCTGCTCCTGGTTCAGGCGCTCCTCCAGCTCTTGGTTTTCCTTCTGCCGTCGTGTCAGCTTTTCAGACAGCATCTGAGAGGGGCAAAGCATTAGCAGAATTCAAGGATCAGACAGGCTCGACAACAGCTGCTTAATGAAATAAGGTTTTATTCATAAACAAAAAGATTTGGGCCTAGCTGTGCCTTCTAGCCAGGTCAGGTGCAAGATGTAGACAACTCAATGAGCCCATGGGAGGGGAGTCGAGTCAAGGATCCATAAAGTTACCATATCCTCCCAGCCTGGACTTTGTGCGTTATATATTTAGGTACAATGAGAGTAGCATGATTTGATTAAAGATCAGACCATTTCATAAATATCATTTAAAAAAAAAATTAACATGGCTTACAAAACATTTTCTTGACTCTGCCAGTTTTAGCTTACGATCATGAACCCAACAAGGTGGAGAAATGAAACAAATTTAGGTCTGAAAGTGACACCATGCTGTGCAGATGTAGTCCTGGAGACTGCCATGTTCCCAAAGCACTGACGGCATGGTGTGACATTTAAGACCGGGCTGTGTTACAAAAAATACCAGTGGGGGAGTGAGCTAACCTTTGAGACAGCTATAAAGTTCAACATGATAAGGACATTGCTGCTAATAAGGTATGGTGACAGGTCTAAAGAGAGGTTCACAAGAGACAGCTGGGGCTTAAGTTCACAAGCAGCTCTCATTTTTCATTACTTATGTCCATCCTTTATTATGGAAACCTATTGCTTTCCAGCATTATTACATCGCTGTTGTACCATCAGAACATCAATTCCTCTATGACTAGTCAATGATGATAGCACAACATTTCTCTGCATCTCTTCAGTTACAGGTAAGCAGTGTTTATCGACCGTCCGATCAACATCAGTTCGCTTTCACGACTGAGGTCTTACATTATTGTAACAGGAAATAAACTGTCTTTTAACTCCAGACGTTGCAGCCCTAAACTGTGGTAACCTAGCGGTTAAGGCACTGGACTATGGACCGAAAGGTCCAGGGTTCAAATCCCACCTCTGCCAAGCTGCCACTGTTGGGTCTTGAGCAAGGCCCTTAACCCACAATTGCTTGGATTGTAAGACTGTACCAAGTGTAAGTCGCTCTGGATAAGGGCGTCTGCTAAATGCTGTAAATGTAAACAGCTGGTCAGATTAATAAAGGTTTAGCATGTGGATTTTCCCACCAATTTATTCAGACGATCTGAAAAAGTCACGGCTGGACAGATTACGAGAAGGGAAACTAAAGAAAGCATTATTTACATAATATTTAATACTCTTTATATGTTAATGACCCGTTTTAACATACATAATGAGGTCCTTAAATGGCGGATAACTGTACTCTAATTTCTAGTATCAAGTTTTCAATTTGGCTATTCTTTGGCTGCTCAGAGCTTCATTTAGACCAGATGACAGCTTCACATCCCCTACATACCAAATGTTCCGAGTCACCTACTTCTGAGAAGCACTGGCATTTTCCCACAGCTTAATTGCTACCAAACCTCGTGTTTTGTATGCATGTTTTAATCCCTAATGACAACAGTGACACAGGTGTCAGGTTTGGGCTGTTAGCAACGTCTATACATCACCATCAAAACAGTGGGGTCACTGTACACATTACCCTGTGGCATTTTAATTATAGACCGTTCCAAGCACAACAGTACAAATGCACTATGCTGACAATGATATTCTAAAATTGCCACGCAAAAAAAGGCCTCAACTGTCGTCGGATTGTTTTCTCAGATGACGCTGACAGCACAGCAGAGCTATTTCTAGCGCATGTGTGGTTTGTAGAGCCATAACTCAGCTCAGTAAAAGATAATGATTTACCGATGCCATACTGTACTGCATAGCTGAATGCATGGTGACATGAGGAGTGTATTTATGTACATTATAACCCAGTTATTACCTACGATTCTGACGACTAGAGCAGGGACTGTGCTGATTCAGAAAACTAGCAACCCCTTTTTAAGAACTGTTCAACTGTAAAACGGAGGTTTCCTCATCGCGCCACCGATTTTCCACTTCACCGTTTAAAACAAATGACTGGTTTGGGGCTCAGGATCTTTGGTCTTAAAATCAAACTGGTTTACTCAGATCAGGCGCTGGCTCGGGAACCAGCTCTGGTGGTGTGTCGTACCTGACACTGCTGCTGGAGGTTATTCAGGTTGCTCTGTAGTTGATGAATCTGCTGGGTGTACACAGCGACTTCCTGGGGACCTTTCTCCAATTCTGCCTTCAACTGGGCGATTGTTTTCTGTAGGCAAAAATGCGCCGGCTTGTTCAGTGCCAAAGCAACGCTCACGTACAGCAAGCATACAAGCTAGCGATGACAAAGGCGACAACACAAGAGGCTGAAGGAAGGACAGACAATAAAACCAAAGCGAAAGTAGACAGTTTTACCTCCAGTTTATGAATCTTCAATACCGAGTACAGCAGACAGGACAGAAGTTAAGAGACAGACAGTTAAACAACAGTGAGAAAGTGAAAAACAGACAGGACAAACGTCTCCTCCACTGAATCGGCAGACAGCCAAGTTTACACCTAGTATCCATACACCCGATACTGAAAGCAG
This sequence comes from Ancistrus triradiatus, assembly GCA_025084515.1. Classification (NCBI taxonomy): domain Eukaryota; kingdom Metazoa; phylum Chordata; class Actinopteri; order Siluriformes; family Loricariidae; genus Ancistrus; species Ancistrus triradiatus. The sequence goes on from JAJAGP010001484.1 coordinate 169,723, forward strand.
AGGTTCACATACTTTTGCCACTCACTAATATGGAATATTGGATCATTTTCCTCAATAAATAAGTGACCAAGTATAATATTTTTGTCTCATTTGTTTAACTGGGTTCTCTTTATCTACTTTTAGGACTTGTGTGAAAATCTGATGATGTTTTAGGTCATATTTATGCAGAAATATAGAAAATTCTAAAGGGTTCACAAACTTTCGAGCACCACTGTATATGTATTTTAAGAATAAATAACCTTAACTAAATATTATATATTGTGTGCCTCATTTACGTGTGGACTTTAAAATACAAAGATTTGTTCAGGACAGTGAACTTTCTGGTTGCTTGCCCGATTGGGAAAGTTCGAAAAAAGTAAAGGTTGAACCCTATTTTGTATTAATTATAAAGTTTCAAATAAATCCCAGTTGACTTTGGAAGCAAAAGGGGGTTGGTGGAAAACATTCTTGTCTACAAAATGTAGCTGCAGAAAAAGGTTGAGAACCACTGTGATTTTTTCTTTGAATATTTCAGATTTAATTAAAAGATCGAGTTGTCTTGCATTTCCAGAGCAAGATTAAGCTAATTAACCACAAAGACGAAGGGAACTATGATGATGAGATGCAAAAATGAGGTGAATTCTAGACTACAAGATGCCCAACCCTCACTTTATCAAGGCAGTTTTGACTGTATGAGACTACATCCGAAAATAAGGATTACCTCTGAGGTAGTGAAGTTAGCCTGCAGCTTCTCATACTCGTTTTTGAGCCGTTCGGATTCCTCTTCCTGCTCGCGGGTCATTTTGTCCATTAGTGTCTGCACTTGCACCAGCTCCTTCTTCAACACCTCCACATCCTCCAGTCCTGGCCTCTGCAGCTGCAGCAGAAAACAGGAGCACTTCATCCGTCAACGTGTCATGCAGAGGCCCACTGGGGGCGAGTGCAACAATAACACTGTTATAAACCCAGTTAGGCTTATAGAAGGCCATGTCATTCAGCTGTTATATGAGATACGCCTGCAATAGGGCATCATCATTCTGCTCGCACTTCGGTTTTTCCATTTAATAAGCCATTGTATTAACTGTATCCCTGTGCGTGTTTCTGTCCCAGGACCTGCTTTGATCCTTCATTCACGTCCTGTGTCAGTTAGTTAGAGCTCTCCTCCTCGTACAGGTACGACCTCTATGGTCTGTGAAACAGATCGCTGATGGAAACAGTCACTCTCCAGACATTACCTAATAGTATTCGTGCGCAACACAGATGTAGTTCCTACTTTTGCACGTAGTTAATGCAAAGTAAATCAATACTGACATAAAAAATGTTCAAAGTACGAAAAACTCAATGGTAGAATTCTTCCTTGCCACATGGGAGGCCCGTGTTCGATTCCCGGCCAATGCATTGCTAAATTTTTGTGCGGGACTGTGGTAGCCTAGTGGTTAAGGTACTGGACTATGGACCAAAAGGTCCAGGGTTCAAACCCCATCTCTGCCAAGCTGCCACTGTTGGGTCCTTGAGCAACAATTGCTTGGACTGTAAGACTGTATCAACTGTAAGTCGCTCTGGATAAGGGCGTCTGCTAAATGCTGTTAATGTATTGTAATTTGACCAGCTGATTATGGCTGCAACGTCCTGAGACAGATTTTTATTTCTTATTATAATCTGTTATAATTGTTAAGGCCTTGATCATCAAAGCGAACGGACATTGATCGGAAAGTCATTACACGGCGCTGACCTGTACTGTCACAGACCGCTAATAAATAAACACCTAATAAATCAAAACCAATTCGATTTTTGACAATGTTACACAATTCTTTCATTGAAAAAAGGGCACTTTAAGCTGATTTCAGCACTGTACTCCGTTAAGGACTGGGACAAGAAAACTAGATCAGGGAGTCCCTCGATTATAAATGTTCAATTAAAAACAGAATAACACAACAATAAGTGTAATTATCCACCTTAATCAGGTTAGGGTTAATACAGTCTACTTATCTGCAGGGAAATGCATAATGGATATTTACAGTGGGAGCCCTTCATCCTTTATTATTTTTACATTCTGTCCTTACTTCAAACGTTCAGTTGCGTAAATCCTGGCTCTTCGCTATTGTTTTGAACCATGTTTACTGTAGGACCGGCGAACGCTTCCTGTGCTCACAAGTATTTGCATGGAAAGGGGCTGTAGTGGAGCAGGAGACATTTGTGCTTTCACTCACAACCTTGTGTGTGTACAAACAGAAACATTTACAAGAAAGTCAACGTGTCGGTGCATGCCACATCTGAGGCGTCCCAATCACGGCCTCACATCACCCAAGTGTTTTTACCCGTGCCTCCTCATTGCATACCTTGACTCAGCTCCGGTTTGATTCCATTCAGCCTTTTTGGGACTCCAGTTTGGACTTTGCCATTGGATTCTCCAAGTTCTCCCTGCCTTTACTTCAAGTCAAGTCAGATTTATTTCTATAGCGCTTTTTACAATGGAGCACTGTCTGAAAGCAGCTTTACAATTTTAGATGATCTTCTAACATCTACAGCCAATCCCAAATTGAGCAAGCCTAGGGCGATAATGGCAAGGAAAAACTCCCTAAGCGTCAATCCTATGAGGAAAACCTTGGCATTACCAAGACTCAAAACTCGACCCATCCTCCTTGGGTGGCGTAGATGATAAATGTAAGAATGAAGCTAATTTATCTAAACAAAGTCTTATAGTAATGGCTCAAATAAAATATTGTAAAATACGCATTATACACAGAGTCAGTCCAGGATCATGAGTCTAAGCAGGAAAGTCCTTGGTGGCACTTCGTCCCCAGCCAACCAGAGGAGGGAGGGAGTTACTGCCCTCTGGTGTGGCCCGGGTATGGAGGGGCTGGAGCTGATGATGGAAACAACTTGCGTGTAGCTGAAGATCTTACTGTGTGGGGCTGGAACTGGTACCAGTACCGGAACACTTCCTTCTAAAAGTGTCACAGCCAGTTTCTTCATTAACTGATCTCATAATTAAATACTGTATAACCCCAAAGCATAGGTTCTTACTGATTGGCAGTAAGTGGAAGGTGCCGGTAGAGGCAAAATATAATCTATATCCATCTATATCAGTTACACAAACACACACAGTGCAAAATCTGACTTCTAATGTTTCAGCAGAACAGTGGTTTGGAAAGCAGGAGGAGGGAATAACAGTTATAGCTGAATAGTAACAGCTGAAGCTATCTATAAAAACCTCAACTAGAGTGAGTGTGAAAAATATGCTACCAGTTCTGCTGCGAGTTTATCCTTCTCCTGTCTCTCCCGCTGCAAATCCTGCTGTAAAGAAGCTACTTTCTGTTCTGCCACCTCCCTCAGACTCTTGTGCTCATCATAGCGCGACTTGATGTCTGGTAAACACACACAAAACAATGAACACCCTGTTGTGATGACACCTCTTACTAACTTTTCATTGAATTAAAAAGTGGACAAGACATTTCTCTTACCTACAATCTCAGTGGCCAGCTGAGCAGCCCTTTGTTCAAACAGGTCCTTCATCTGCTTGATGTTGAACTTCTCAGTCTCGGCCTCCTGGAGCTTCATCTCTAGCTCTAAGCACACAGCAAGTCACTTCGACCTCCCATGTTTTCATTCTTAAGAGTCCTCAACAGGATAACATGACATTGTTTGCTTAAAGTCGCATCGGCATCACTGCTATTCGTGACAGGAGCACGGTTCACACTGGGCCACTTTAAAGCAACCTTTTAACCTAATGCAGGTCTTTGAAATGTGGGAGGAAACCGGAGCACCAGCAGTAAACCCACACTCACACAGGAGGAGAACATACAAACTCCACACAGGCAGAGTCTGAGGTTGAGATTGTGTCGGGATCTCCGGGGCTCTGAAGTGGAAAACGAAGCCAACCCCTTGCCCCGCAATGCCACCCATAACGGGATATACTGCAACTTTAACTTCTGATTTACTCTACTGGCTTTGTTTGAGAGAGAATAACACAAGACTCGACTCACCTGACTGTTCTGTGCCAGCCTGACCATCATTCTGTGCTCCCTGGGATGGAAAAGACCAGTCACATCGTCACAAGAATACACCACACCCCAAGGTGTCATTTGGTAAGTTAGGTCAGGGATAACACCGCAGCCCTTTGCTCTGAATTTGAAACACCTGTGCTAGGCCACTTAAGCGTCATGAACATTATAAATTAAACACAAAACATAATTAGTATTTTAAAGAAATTACTTGCTTCAGTTGTCCTTGTACTTTGTCTAGTTCCTTCTTCAGTTCTCCTGAAAACCATCGTTCTTCCTGTGATATTTACAGAAAGGTCAGAAAGATACAGATATTATTAAAAACCCGAAAAGGTCCAAAAGCAACTGAAGCTGCACACATGCTCGGGCTGGGGCGAACAATACCTTTAGTGATGCCTGCAAATCTTGGACTTCCTGCCGTAAAAGAACCAAGTCCTCCCTGAGATTTCAACAAATGTCGGAGTTGAAAATGTAAATCCAATAAAGTCGCAACATGTTACATGACGATGTTAGACTGTCAACAATTAAAAACCCCTGTCACAACACACACATTTTTTATTAAGCACTGTATTGTTCCACACACTTGTGTGTACAGTACAGACATGGTTCAAAAACATTTGCATATAGTATCAAGGCATGACATGTGCCAGATATTTTTGAAAACAGTAAAATGCATACTTTTTAAAACACTTAACATAAAGAACCACTAACAAGCCATAGACTTGTATTAGGGAGTGTTGCTTTGGGTTATCCACCATGTGCTCATCCACTGCTGAGTTTTATGAGCTTGCCATAGGCAAGTACTGTCATATTTCCCTCAGGAAATGAATATCTAACTATTATTATTATTATTTTCATGGGCACCTAGAACATGATGGTGCCCATGTTTAGTTTTTATTCCCACCTAATTTTGTCTGATACTTCCACAACCCAAAATTAGAAAAAGTTATCATAAGCTGTACAATTGTTCATCATCTATCCCAACAATCATGGGCGTGCTTTAAACTAAACAATACTAATTACCAGTCTGAGATCAGGAAACTCAAGACAATACAGGATTTATAATTAGACTCCAAAACAGCACACATTCCTTCATTAAATACCAGAAATGAGATGATACAAAGATACTTCGGGAATAATCAGGGGATCTGAACAGGGCTGGAAGTTAAGAATGGACTTTAGATCTGACCTGCCAGAGCTGAGATGAGAAGACTGATCCTGAGACTCATGGTAAACTTCGTAATGCTTGAAAAGCTCCTCGGCAGAGTTATGGGACTTCATGCACTGTGGACAAATAAAGCCCTGCAAGCAAACACACAAACGAGACAAAGCAATTAATGAACTAGCTTTAGGGTTATGTATTATTCAGTCAGGGATCATTTTATGTAGTATTCCAATAATCATTCTGTTTTAGCTAATGACTGTCATATAAATCCTCAAAAGTAAGAGACGGCTTCGGACCCCCTGCGTCCCTGACAAACATAAGTGGGGTTAAAAGGTGTGTGGAAAGGTGGAAAAAGTGATCTAAATGGAAAGACAGGGGAAACGTTCCCCTATTTTTGACCAGGAAATAACAGGTCTAGTCACGAGCTGATTCATAATTCAAATGTTTACTATTAATCATAAGATTGAACTTCATTCACATTACCTCTGAAGTCTCATTGTTGAGATCAGCAGAAGGCTGCTCAGACTCAGATGCCTGGGAGCCTCCTTTTCCAGGAGTCTGTGAGGAACAGAATGACAGAGAGTGAGCAAGGAAAATATTCCCTTTAGATATCAGTCCATCATACGCAACTCTGCTTCTTTGGCACGGCTGAACATGCTGTACTGGGCCACCTGACGAGCTTTCAGTTCCTCCCGGATGTTACATTTCACTTATTGGGTACCAAAAATGGGTTCTGATCCTATTCATAAGTGAATCGTCATCGGGTGAAGTCAGGCATTACCCAACTCTATTATCAATATATGATGCGAGAATCAGAAGCGAGATAGGTCTTACGTCTTCGCTGACCGACGAACAGAGCAGTGACGAGAAAAGGGAAACGATGAGAGAGCATCGCAAACTTGTACTTACTCACCGGCTAACTTGTGACCAGGAGTCATCAGGAGGTATCTGAATACGTCCTGCAGCACTGAAAACATCCCAGAGTCGCCCTTCACCAACTTAAGCCAGTAGTGCTTTTCTATTAGTTAGCATCTGACAAACCCAGCTGCCCAAAAACATACCATAGTACTCAAGGTTCATACATTTAAGTGACGGCACCTTCATCATCGATGAGGAATATATTAACTCACTCACTCAACACACAAGCCTTGCTGTTTCTGAGATGCTCAACTTGGTCATACTGCAGGCCAGACTTGTTACAATCCAATTGAGATCTGGGGAATTTGGAGGGCTGGGCAACACTTTGAACTCTGTCATGTTTCTGAAACTCCTGAACACTTTATGCAGCGTGCCAGGACTGAGGATACTGCCATCAGGACATACTATTGCCAAGAAGGAGCGTAGCCGGGCCATGACTATACTTGGACTTGACCTTTGGCACTGTGGCTTGACTTGAAGCCGATGTGTTAATTGTACAGAATCTGCACACTTTTTTACACAGCGTATAGTTCAACTACAGTCCCATTTTGTACAGTTTCGATCACTGGATTGTCATAAAAGACCAAATACTCATTCCTGACATCCTGTGTACATCGTGGGAATATAAACAAAAGACCGAAAAGCAAGGCAAACGCCTTCACAGTAACCCGGACAGTCATTAGAAATAACGGTTAATGAATGGGCTCACCCACTAACAGTGTGCCGTACACATATTCCAACGGAAACTTCACATAGAGGGTTCAGTTTATCACGTTAAAGAAGCGAAAATTAGGAATACTCTCATTTGTTGGGACGAACGAAAGGTTCATACGTTACAGTTTGAAGGCTTGGACGTAATTAAGACAAAAATAAACGAAAACCGCAAAATGTCCGTAGCTATAACGTTGAGACTGTAGTACGCTATATTAGCCAAGCTAGTAAGCTAGCTAACTGGCTAGCTTTATTCATTCAGTGCATTGTATCAAACGTTAATCTTGTAGAAAACGTAAGGTTTTGGGTTAGTATGTCAAATGAAAAGTACAAATAATAAATAATCACAATTCATCCGTCCCATTCACAGACTGTAACACAGGCCTGACAGTGGGGGGAACAGCGAAGTAGCTTTAGCCAGTTAGCACACAATAACGAAACCATGGTGAAACGCCATTCCAGCTTTCATAGTATGTCTTACCATTTGTAATATCCGTTTGAACATTGTGTTTAGGTTGTGTTTCTTGTGTTAGTAGCTGAGTGGAAGCAAATGTCAGGACGCGGCGTCTCGAGGTTTCTGATGTTGACACCTGCACACACCGCAGCCTTCAGCAGCACACAGCAGTCACAGGGCGGCAGGGTTGCCAGATTCCACCGCCTTGGCCTCATATATGGAAAACAATATGTATCGTTCAAAAATCGTTACATTTCTACACAGAGTAATATATGGGATTTAAGTGATAATGTTAAAAATCTTGCTTTCGGACGCATTAAAGCAACTGTAACGTTCTCAAATATGGGGATTAATCACCTAACGTCGGTTAACCTGGCATCCCTGGTGGGCGGGGATGTGTACAGTGGAGTGGCAGACAGAGAGACAATACAAGGCGTTTAAACTCCTTAATACTAGACGTTTAACTGCTTCCAATAATAATTATCACTTTCATTATTTCCCGTCTTAGACCAGATTTCTGACCATTTCTTATAATCGCTTCGTGCACATGATGGATCTGGCCACCGATAACCAGTGCCACCTACTGGTCTGGAAGACACAGAGAGTTGTTTATTTTTAATTTCTTTCACTCCCGTTTGCAAAAATAGTATAGAAAAATATGTGGGCTATGTGACTGGAATAAATATGATAGAAATATGACTGGAAACAAGCGCCGTAAGTAGAATTCATGTTTTATTCCATGTTTTGCTCCCACCATGCCTGGATAGTGTGGTTGGGAACAGAGGGCCCTCTACCGGATGCCAGTTCATTAGGATTGTCATTGCTGCAGTGGTGGAGATAATTCTCCGACTGGCTTCCCCTCCATCAGACACAGTCAATTGTGTCTGCATGTGACACCCAGCCCGGCTGAAAGGCATTCTTGGGACTTGAACCAGGGTCCCTGTGATGGTAGATTAGCCTGAAATATCTACAATTTCCTTGCCAATTATTTGTTGTTAAGTCCATTAAAGGCTTACTATTTTGCACGGTCACAGCAGCTATACCTGGTTAATACAGGCTGTGGGGCTGGGTAGGAGTCACTGTTGCAGCACCGGGGGAAGAGCCGCACTTTGCACTCGCTTCCCTAACTCAAATTCAGGTTCTCATGGTTGTGGGCTTAGCATTTTAAAAAATGTTATATGATAGATAGGAAGAGCTAAAAACATTTGTTTAGTTGTTTATTAATGCAGAAAGTAAATTAAGTTCTGTAGTAAGTACTACAGTCTAATTAAAGCGTAAGCTTATGCATATATTGTATATAGTTAAACATTAGCTCACAAGGTACCCAAACATTTATACATGACATTTCTTGTATTCTGTTTTTTTCCAGTACAGAAGAACGCAGACTAAAATGCCTGCACGTGCTGGGGGATCTCAAGCCTACTCCAGGGGCAAACTGGGCGAGAGTGTTCGTGTCTCAATTGGGTTTTAATCTCAATTCATTCAGTTCACTTAACTGTTTGATTATTGCATGTTGAGGAATGTTGTGTCGCTCTAGCTCATTATCTGAATTCTTCTGACAGCTCTGTAAGCAAGCAGCAGGTTTTGATCTGTCAGACGCCAAAAGTCCTGGAATACGTTATAACAGCCTGCATGACCCAGCCCTGAAATATTTCTTCCAACAGCCAGAGAAGAAAAAGCGTTTGATTGAACAGGGTCTCATTACACAGGATGACAATGTAAATATCCATCCATCCATCCATCCATCCATCCATCCATCCATCCATCCATCCATCCATCTAATCTATCTAATCTATCTATAAACCCAAATCAGAACAAGTTGGAACGATATGGACAATGCAAATAAAAAACATATGCAGTGTTCCATACATTTCCTTTGACTTCTATTTCATTGCAGACAGCATGAACCCAAGATATTTCAGGTTTTTTTGATGAAATATGAAATATAACATGAAATATCTTGGATTCATACTGTCTGAAATGGAGTAAAAGTCAAAGTAATGCAAGAAACACTGCATTTTTAATCTGTATTTTTCATACCTTCCCAGCTTTGGCTATTTGGGGTTGTTGCTGAAACAGCAGAGCTCATTAAATAGTAGTGGTGTCCACAAACATTTGTCTTCATGGTGTATCTAAGAGTTATTTAGTGCAGATTATCAGGGGGTAATACAGTCACATCTCTGAGTCCTTCTTTAACCTTTGTAAACCTTTGTTTCAGGTCTTATGTACCCTGACAGAATATAAGCAGTATGTTTATTACATACAGAGTATGCAAAGGAACTGGGAACAGCATTTCCTACTGGAACAGGTAACATTAATGACTCATCCACCGACAGAGATGTACAAGTGGGACCTCGGTTCTCGACCACCTCGGAACTGGTCGAATTCGGTTCTCGACACATTTTGACTAGATACATTTGTCTCAGTTCTCATCGTTTGCACAGTACTGGCCGCTTAACGGTCTGTGAGTAGAGCCGAAACTCGATTCACAATTCACGATTCAGTACACAGTGATTCAGAATCACAATAGCCTTTGCTCAGAGAAGATCTCTGCTGTGTTTATCATGTTTTTATTTATTTTTACATCTACAGTGCTGTATTCGTAGTGCAAATAAGTCTCCATAGGTCCTAAAAACGTAACGTAAGCGTTAATGTGTAATAAGCTATGCTATGCTAGAGTACAGACTGTATTAAACTCATTGGTTCATGATAAATTGAACTTATAATGGATTTGTTGGAATATACCCCCAGCATAAACCAGGGAGCACATGTGCAATACAACTCCATTAATGCATATCATGCCTTATACAGTGTGGATTTTCTGAGGGTCTGGAATAGATTCATTTAATTTACATTTTTCCTTATGGGAAAAATTTGCAACCAGCCTTCTGGAACAGATTAATGATGAGAACCGAGGTACCATGGTAGTGGTGGTTTATAAATGAGTTTTTAAAATCGAAATGCTGTCTAACAAAGTCACTTCTGCTTGTAGAAGAAACTCCTGAAAAAGTTCATGCTGCTGAAACTAAAAGGTAAAATTCCCGAGGATATTGCTGTTGAAGATGTCATAGACTGGCTCATCAGGAAAGGGAGAAGGAGCTTCCGGAAGATGTAGGTTTCAATGTGGAGTCATTTATAGAGAAATATCAACAGTGATAAGTTATATTACATCAGTAACTCACTCTTCCAGAGCTGCTTAATCCAGTTCAGGGTTGGCGGGGATTTGGGGGATTACTGACAACATGGGGCACAAGGAGGAACCTGCCTAAGAACAGGGCTCCAGTCCATCACAGGGCACAGACACTCGCTTACACTGGAACCGGAACTGACCTGTTCACATTTTTGTGTGTGCTTGGATTCAACAGCTATGTAATACTCTAGCCCACGACCACGGTGACCCGGGTTTGAGGCCCGTGCGTTGCCAGACATGGCTGACTGTGTCTGTGGGAGAGGCTGCAACTGCGTCCCTTATCCAGGCCTGCAATGGATCCCATCCAGCAAGCTTAAGCCTGTGCCCTGTGTTCTCTGGATATGGGTGTAAGGCATACCAGGAAAAGTGGTGTTAAAATGCATTATTTTGTTTTTTTATGTGCAGGTACCAGAAGTTCATACAACCCTACGACGACCTCTACTATGCTGAACTGGTAAGATGATACTTCTGGAGGAACCTAACAAGAGAAATTAGTAGCTGGTTTGCAGCAAGTTCCCTTTCAAATGACTATGTTTTAATCACAACAACTTCCATGTGCGCAGGCATGGGAGGTAAATAACAGAGTGGAACTGGAGAAGCTGGTGAAGGAGGTGATGAGAGATCTGCGGCTTTTGCATCTCCTCCCGAAGGACGTGAAGGTGAGCAGAATCTCACTCACTCCTGATCGAAGCAGGATAGTCTGAGTGCTGAAAACTGTCTCGTTTAATCATAAAAACAGAAGGAAATCCCAAACCAGTTGGAGAGTCCATCACGAGGACTTTCAGAAACCGTATTCCCTGTAGGAGACGTGTTGAAGGACCAGTCCTCTCCATCGGCTGCTCGTTTGGAGTCACATGGAGTTATCGTCTCTTTAGAAATGTCTCATGAGTAAGTCCTTGAACCAAGTTCTACAATGAGAATCTCTTCAAAATGTTTTATTTTGTGTGATTAAGTGTAATGTGAAGCTGAGATTGGTGTGTTTTGATGTTAGGAAGACCAGTGTGACGGTGGACCAAGGTAGGAGTTTGATGGTGAGTTTTTTTATTTAAGATGCTGCAGGTTAGATGTTAGACGTTAAGATTAAATCTTGGATTTAGAGGTGATTGAATTTGTTGATTGTAATGGTTATTTAAAAAGCTGCAGTGTTGCAGTGGCAATTTGCTAGCCCACCACTGCGATGACCTGGATTCGGTCCCAGGTGCAGATTCTTTGTTTGTCTACAGCCTTAGTAACCAGGATGTTAAATTCATTTCGATTATATTTACAGATTTTAGTGGCACCCTTATTCCGAGGGACTTACAGTATAATTGATACATTCATCCAAGTAAATCCAAACAAGTGAGAGTGAAGGCCTTGCTCAAGGGACCACAGTGGTTTGAGGCAGATCCCAGTATGGAACCCCCAACCTTCTTGTCAATGGCTACAGTGCCCTAACAACTTCACCACCTCTACCCGACACACAGCATACACACCGACGTTGTTCTAGATGGTTCTATTATGTGTAATAGCTTTTACATTCCTCTGCTTTATCTGCAGAACTTCAGTACTGGAACTAATGAAGTCCAAAGCCCTACAAATGAAGCAGAAGCTCTTGAGTGTCGTGAGACTACATCATATCCCTCTGAGTCTGACTCTTACAGACCACGAAAGAGACAGAATGATCTAAACTCTCAATCCAGGCTCTGTGGACACTTTAAAACCAGCTCTCCCATTTGCCCTGCAAAACGAGTACAGACTGATGATGTTGTTGGTATACAGCTGTCAAATGAAAGCAGAATAGCAGAGCCAAACCCTGAACAATTAAACGAGAAGGAAAGGAGAGCTGTCAGGGAAACTCTGGTGGAAATTCAGCGGGATATCCAAAGCAGGCCCCTCACTGAGCTTAGAGCGGTGACACTGAAGAGGGTCAACGACCTGCTGAGAGCGACAGCACCTAAAGAACCGACCAAAGCTGTTACATCAACTGAGGCTCGAGATCAAACTCAGGCAGACATCTTAGCAGGTGGTATGCAAGTAGCACAATGATCATGGTGTAGTCATTAAATGGGGTCTTCTGTAACATGAAAAAAGACATCTTTTTTTATACTCAGGAACAACACCCAAGTGGAAAAGTTCTTCAAACCAACCTGGCAGGCATTAAAACGGACTAACCTTACTCCAACGTGACCATCCCCATTGAATAACTTCCACTTTGTGAACAGATGACAAAAATAAAATGATAGATTTATTATAAAACCAGCCTCTTTATTAGGTGCACGTTGCTAGTACCGGGTTGGACCCCCTTTTGCCTTCAAAACTGCCTTAGATCTTTGTGGAATAGATTCAGTAAGGGGCTGGAAACACTCCTTAGAGATTTTGGTCCATATTTTGGTCTTGGTGACATTATGGCTACCAGCCCAGGGGAACTGCAGGACCCTTCACCATCCCAAAGCGCAACTCATATCTCATCTGACCAGAGGTGGAATATGAACCAGTGTGGATCAGTGGTCCATGGGTTGGTGGCTGTGTGTGATGTGACTTAGACTGGGTTGCCACCCTGTTAGAGATGCACTGTGATGGAGTGGTGTTGTGTTCACAATGTTCAGGATGCTCCACGGAAGGGATATAGTAACTTCCAACATCCCTTCCGTGGAGGGCAAACCAAAAGTGTAATGTTAGCTCTGGATGCAGAGGCCACCATTAGATTAGCTATATCATTGTTTTAGCAATTGTATAATGACCATATTTAATTATTTGTCAGTCTTTTTATTAAAATACAACCAGAAAATACTGGACATCAGTAAGCACTCCCCTTACACCTGAGCAGTAGCAGCATCTTGGAGCTTCATCGGGATGCCAAGTTGACCCTTCCACAGTCTGAAGAAGCTTGATCCATCCCGAATGGTATTTTTGGAAGGGTAGCAGCCAAGAAACCACTTTTTCAGAAGAGGAACTGGGTGAAAAGGCTGAGATATTGTATGTTAAAGCTCACAAAGATTGAAATGAAGATCAGAGGAAAAGACTATTATGGAGTGACAAATCCAAGTTTGTTATGTATGTTGCAAAAACAACAACTCTAATGGGGGCCTAAGACTTTTGCACAGTACTGTATGATCACTGGATTCACTCAAATACTGAATTCTACCCATATTAATTCATAGTCCAGACACTTTGCTGCACCTGTATTGGCATGTAATCAATCAGATCTAATCCTAATACTCGATGTCAAACACAACCAAGTGTAAATGTGATCTCAGCAACTTGTAATCTCAGTGATAGGCTGTAGTAGAGATTAAAACAGGGGGAAAAACTCCAAGCACATCCCGATTGAGCTCGAGAATGAGTTTTAATGACTAGAAACACAATGTTTCCTGAAATCCACATGAAATCCACAGAAAATCTATCATTCTTTATAAACAGTTGTATGAATTGTGGGTACTTGATATCCGACGTTCCTGGATTAGTGTAGACATAACAGTCATTTGGAAACACGTCAAGGTGCTTATTTTGTCTAGGGTAAATACTACTTTCACGATATTCATACAGATAATAATAGCACTTTTTGAGCAAATTACATGTTTGGGAAAGCTCTGAATTACCTAACACTGAGGACATATTGTCTGGAGTTTAGTAGGCTGGCACAAACCATCAGACAAGCTGGGTATCGGACAACGAAAGGAGTGAAGTGTAGAAACAGGTCTTTTCTCAGCATTATTGAATTGCTTTTGCATAGAACATAGAAGAGGTCAGCTAAAAAGATTGACCCACCCCTTGCACTCATGTGATAGAAACACGTTCTAAGTCAGTAATTCAGAGCATTTGATTCATCCAAAGTTAAACAGTAGTGCTACTGGGGAATTTCCCACATATTCACTACAGTCAACAAACTGTACTTCCATTTGCTTGGTGCATTTTCTCATTACATCATCCTGTAACTTGTGTAGGCTTTTGTTGCTTCCATAAATTAGAGTATTTAAGCCTATAAAACGGTTCGACTTGTGTAAACAGATACACTACATGGCCAAAAGTATGTGTACGCTCCTTTTAATTAGCGGGTGCATCGAATTACGCATACAGCCATACAATCTCCATAAACAAACATTAGGTCAAACCAAAGAACAGTAGTGACAGTCAAGGCACTGTCATAGGATGCCATCTTTTGTCTGTCGTAAACATTCCTTCCCTGCAGAATCAGCTAAGTGCTGTTATTGTGAAGCTATAAAGGTAGAGAAGTGGATCACCCACAAAGCAGGAGACCACACAAGATCACAGAACTTTGCTGAAGCTCTTACAGTGGGGACCAAAAGTCTGAGACCGTTAGTGAGAATGCTTGGTTGGAGCTTTGTGGACAAATTTCAATGCTTTGCAACAACTACTTGAAGACCAAAAAAGTGTAAGGAGTGCTGGTATAAGTCATGCCACAACTGGACTCACTGGAAACATGCATCATCCATGACCATCTGATAGTCTGAGTGATAAATGTCAGGTTCAATGGATGCCAGGAGTTTGCTGGAGAAGTAGTTATCTATATGATTCGGTTTTTGATGCTTTGAACTGGACCATTTAATTCCGGTAAAGGGAAATCTTAGTGATTTTTATTCCTGGACCTCAGTGGGGGGTTCCTAAGCCTGTCCCGGTACTCATTAGACACTAGTATTGTAGTCAAGACCGCTAGAGCTGAGCCCAAGTCAAGATCGAGACCGGGAGTGACAGACTGAGATGACACCCAGACCAGATTGGAATTATTATTTTTATTTTTTATTTTTTTTTTTTAATCAAAAGAATAAAAAAAAAAAAAAGAAAATGCAAGAAAAAATACTTTTCATTCATCACACAGGATATATATATGTGTGTGTGTGTGTGTGTGTGTGTGTGTGTGTGTGTGTGTGTGTGTGTGTGTGTATATATATACACACACACACACACACACACACACACAACACACACACACATAACATACATAAATATATATATATAACGTTGGTATATTATGTATGTGTATATATATTTATATATATTATATATATATATATATATATAATATATATATATGTATGTGTATATAATATATATGTATATGTGTATATGTGTGTGTGTGTGTGTGTGTATATGTGGGTATGTATATGTGTATATATATATATAATATATATATATATATATAATATATATATATATCTATATATATATATATATAAATAAATAAGTAAGTAATATTTCCATAATTTATTGTCAAAATATAAACATTACATCCTTATAGCCTAAATAATAATAATAATAATAATAATAATAATAATAATAATAATAATAAAATAAAAAACAAATAATAATAATAAATATTAAATTTGTGTTGTTTGATTCATTGTTGAAAAAATATAGAAAAGGAAGATAATAATAATAATAATAATAATAATTATTATTATTATTTTCTTCCTTTTCTATATTTTTTCAACAATGAATCAAACAACACAAATATTTAACTATTTATAATTAATACAGGACAATCTCAAGCAACTTTATTTTTAATTCTATTTAATTTTATTTCTATTTCTCCTGTTAGAGTTACTCAGTCCTGTTACAGTTTTAAGCACAGAATTAGCAAACGCGTAAAACATAACCACATGGCGCCCATACTAATAGCATTAGGACACGGCACATTCTAATGATTTACCAAAAAATTGTATTTTTACAACAAACAAATAACTTCTCAAAATAATTTTGGTAACAGCAGAGTAGACTGAGATTGACCTTCTCAGTCAAAGTTACAATATCATGAAATAAACATGAAAAAAATAAGAGAGAACTCACTTTTGGTTTTCCCATGGTCTTCAGAAGATCCAGATACAGCTTCGTATTGATCATGTGACTTGTGGTGTGTTCCATAATTTTCAGAATTGGGAATATGTCAGGGTAACAGGACTGAGTGCAAACCTGGGGACATGACTAAAATGTGTATTTTAAAGTAGAACATTATGGATTTCTTATGAAAACAATTTAAGGCGTATATGGGATATGACAACAATGCAAAAGGAATTTCTGAAGGATTTTAATCATTGTATTTCATTGTAAAGTGTAACGTTAGAGTTTTTAGTAATATTTTAAATTACACACCTTAAATTTACAATCGCATCACTGTACAGGATGGTTTGCTTAATAACGTGTTTTTTCATGTAATTATCGGAAATGGCACCCATTCGATGGAATTGCTCGTCTACCTAAATGAGTAAATGTGAACGTGTGCGTCCACTTACTTTTGCCCATATAGTCTGTGTGCGCACTCTAATAGCAAACCCATTTATGAACACAACCTGAAAGCTCACAGCGTGTTTGACATACAGTACAGGTATAAAATAGCATATAAAATGAGAAAAACAAAAACATTAAAAAGCTTTGCATTGCACTGGGATTATGGAAGTGTCCCACTGAGATGCTTTTGAAAATTGAAATAAATACAGATATACTGGTAAAGGCACCCAACTGACGTTGTGCTTTTTTTAGACGTAATTAATAAAATTGCATAACAAAAGCAACCTTTTTTTTGCAGTTTCTTTCTGAATCCTGTTTTGCACAGGTTTTCCAGCCCTTTAAAATACATTTCACTGATCTTCACCGTTCTTCACACGTCCACTGCAGCCACGAATAAATAACATTTAAGAATCGGAAGTTATATCACACTGCAAGAAATATCTCGGCAAGCAAAAAAATCTGAATAGTCACATTTCTTATATTACTCATAAAAGTGATTCAGTATTAGACGTTTTATTAACTTTATGTGAAATTATCGAACTGTGCAGGCAGATATTATTTATTTATTCATTCATTTTAACCTCGCTTATCCTAATCAGATTGGCCAGGGGTGGGAGTTTAGTCCAAAACCAATCCTGGAATTCATGGCGGTGGCAGGCATGGAGCCAACTGCAGGACAGGCAGGGGTCAGAGTGCGTTTACATGCACTTAATAATGCAATAACTGCAGAAAATCAGATTTTGTCAGTGATCAAACCAGCAAGTTTACATGCATGTGGGTAATCAGGTCGTAATGATTATGATCTGAGTAACAATCAGATTTCAATGTGGCAACCAGCCCATAATCTCACAAAAAGACGTGCCGTGAGCTTTAAACTTTAATATTAAATCATGTACTGTGTTCGAGTCGCCATAAAGTGTTCAATGAATTCCAGGGTTGCCAGATCCCACGAGTTAAGTAAACAACCGGGTCCATGGAAACCATGTCAAAGGTAGCAAAGTCTCTAAAAATGAAAGCAGACCTGGCAACCGTGTTACACTCTCGTGTTACGTTTGTCTGCATGCACAGACTGAAAACCGATAGAAAACTGATAGAATTGTGGGTATAAATGCTGTTGGAGATCTGATTACTGGAGCAAAATCCTTAATCTGAGTTCTAGTATGTTTTATACATGACCACCTGAATAATCGGACGATTTGGTTGGCTCCTATCCCGAGAGAACACAGGACGTAGGAGTAAGAGTTTCCTGAGGTGGCGCTAGTCCATTGTAGTGATCGGTAGGGGTGGCTGATCCTCCAACCGGCCTTCCCCTCCCTCAGACACAGCCATGTGATACCCAACCTGCATACGACTTCCCTGCCAGATATTATTTCAACTTTAAAAGAAACATGATCTGCCAATACAGAGATAATTCACATGATAAGAACTGAATATGTTAAGAACCCAGATGAATAATTTGGCACTAATCATTGAGTCTATTCTAAACGCATTAGAAATAAATAGCTTTTATTTTATATCCTTAAATATGATTTCAGCATTCAACCTTTGCATTTCCGTTCAAAGCACTTAACCACA
>JAJAGP010001485.1:0-31201 GCA_025084515.1 Ancistrus triradiatus
ACATACTTATGCCACTCACTAATATGTAATATTGGATCATTTTCCTGAATAAATAAATGCCCAAGTATAATATGTTTGTCTCATGTGTGTAACTGGGTTCTCTTTATCTACTTTTAGGACTTGTGTGAAAATCTGATGATGTTTTAGGTCATATTTATGCAGAAATATAGAACATTCAACAGGGTTCACAAACTTTCAAGCACCACTTTATACACCCCAGTCAGTGCCAATTTAGCATAAGCAATTAACCTAAGACGCATTCCTTGGACTGTAGGAGGAAACGGGAGCTCCCAGAGTAAACCCACACAAACACGGGGAGGACATGCAGACTCCACACTAACAGGACCCAGGCCTCCCCACCCTGGGACTGAACCCAGGACCTTCTTGCCGTGAGGCAGAGGAGCTATCCACCGAACCACCGTGCCACCCGAAACGAAAGTAAAAGTTAGAATGGTCGCTCTGGTTACCAGTTAGCTTCCTGCTGCAGGCGTCCAGCAGGGGTTTGGACCGGAGGCGCGTGGCGGCCAGGGTGGCCAGCGTGTGCTGTGCGTTTGGGACCGTGAAGTCGCCGGCCATGGAGAGCGCCCTGGCCTGAGAGGGAACGGATAAAAGAGGTCAGGAGGAAATTTGGTCATTCTGGCGCCCAAATGTGCAGAGAAACGGACCGACCTCCAGCTTGTGCTTGACGGCGGGCGGGGCGTCGTCCCCAAACAGGCGCATGGTGGCGTGGAGGAGCACCACGCTCCGGAAGGTCGGGATCCTGTCCTCGAGGATGAGCCTTAAAAGAAAAAGAAGTCCGGACTTTAAGAGCGTAAGATTTTTTTGACCGCGGACTATAACGTCATATATCATACTTCAAGCCCTGCTTGAGCGCCTCCGAATTTTTGCAGGGGTCCATCTCAGTGATGCACACAGCCAAAACCGAGAGCGCCTTTTCATCCTCGAACTGGTTCAGCCGCTCCTGCAAAGCCAACACGAGACCAGACGAGTTTGAACAAAACCAAAACCGAAACCGAAACCCCAATCAGAAACGAAACAGGATGCCGGACCTGGGCGACGCGCAGGATGGTCTGCACCACAGAGCTGCTCTGGGAAACGCCCAGCCTGGACAGGGCCATCAGGGTGAAAGCCAGGTCGTGGCTCCCCATGCGCGGGGCTTCGGTCCGGGCCCGGTGGCACAGGCGCTCGAAGGTGGGGTGCTCGGCCATGAGGCTGAGTTCACAGCGCTTCTGCTCGTCCGTCATGGCTTTGGCCGTCTGCCACATCCTCATCAGACCGCCGCTGATGGACCGAGGCTCTGCCTCGCACTGGTCCACCAGGTCCAACACGTCTGAGGGCGACCGGCACTCCTGGAGGCTGGCATAGAATGTCGGCCGGAGGTCGCTGGGACGCCTCGTGTGACCCCTGATCTGAGGACGGGATGCCGGTCGGACAAAGGAGGCGGCGAGCCTCAACATCTGGCCCGATCTCAACATGCCGCTGGATGGTCAGGGTCCGAATGAAGCGCCTGTTCAGGGCAAGGGGAAATATGGTGATGGTTCTGTCCAGATGCAGCAAAACATGCCCGGGTTTTGATACTACCGCCGCCGTGTTTCACAGTCTATGAAAATGCTGAAATTCCGATTTTATACAGAAATCCAGAAAGTTCATAAAGCATTTCCAAAAATACACACAGCTGCTTCTCTTATACCAGGAAATGCTTTAAAAAATACCTTCACGTCGGGTTCTAACCATGTAAATACCTCATGTTTATCAAACAAATCAAACACATCTCTTTAAACTTCGTCTCTGTGTGTAATTTCGTCCCAAAGCTACAATTATTATCCCGTTTTCATAACATATAGGACCTGAAAGCGTTTCTGTGTGTTAAAACGTTCGTTAGAGAAGTTTCTCGAGGGATCGTACGGAACACCGTGGATCCAGCTTTTCCCATTCAAACTAACGCGCGACTGTCCGGATTGCCGTTAGACACCGCGTAAAGGGCTTTATTTCGCATTTTAGCGACCACAACTACGCAAATTAGATATTTATATAAACATATGTAGAGGTTGAGACCGTTTTCTGTGGCCGTGTCGTCAAGAGTGACGTGTTTTTGCACAAAAAAAGGCAGGCGAACACTTGCAAACTGTCAATATTAAATTACACATACATGTTTACACTTTTATTGATTTAACCTCAGTTATTATCACTCCACACATCAGCGCGGGCCAATTTCTTACTTTTGACATAATTAAAACCGAATAAAGCGTGCTTACCCTTCAAACTGCCCATTTAACCACAAGGCAGCGTGGGGCGAATCCCAAACGACTTGCTGCTTAATGCGAGGCGCCCTAGCTAGCACCTACTGTTAATACGGTGCGTAGTGAACCTGGTACGGTAGAACGTAGCGATTCGTAACACGGCCGCACGCTTACCGTTGTCGATTCTGTTCCCCCGCGCAGCACGAAACGACGGTTCCTAGAGTGAAAATGTTTATTTTTTTAGCGTCATAATTTGATTGCTATATTTAATAAACGTAATAACGAACGCGTTTTACGTCGTGTTATGTTTGAAAACTGTGAAAGCGAGTACTTTATCATAAAAACACGGCGTAACACTTCGAGCGTCGCCTAGCAACGATATACACGCTAAGAATGAAAGCCGTGTCCCAAATCGCAACTGAAGCACTTACCGCGATGTCTTACAAATGAGCACAAAGTGTTATTTTAGCACGCTACCTAGTGCACTAGAATGCGATTTGGACACAGCCATGGCTAAGTTCGTTCTGGCAGGTCGAGACGGGCGTTTTATTTGTTAAAAAGTGAAATAAATCGTTTTTAAAACTTCGCTTTATTCACTTTATCCTCTTTATTTCTTTAGGAAAAGCGGACTGTCCATATTTCGCCAAAGCCGAGCTTCTGGCGGACTTGCTCCGGAGAATTCTTCCTGATTTCCAAATCCACAAAGTCTGCGTCCATCCCGACGACTGGAAGGTAGGGCGTCACGTTTGTAGCATCCAACGGTAACTAAATGCGTAATTAACAGCGTTAGTTAACCTCTTAAAACCTCTAAATCAGACCTGGCTCGATGACACCTGCCGCGCAAACGGCTGGAAACACGAGTGCAGCCCCATCGTGTGGCGGGAACTGGTGGAGCGCGGAGGCAAAGGCGCCCTAGTTGGCGGATTCAGCGATTTTCTGGAGCTTGCCCGGGTAAGGAGGTGCAAAACTTGCGCAAAAAACTAACCACAACGCCGAAAACGTTTTACAACCTTTCAAACGAGTTTCTGTCGCCCTCTGGTGACCACAGAGCGCAACTTCAGACTCAATAAGTTAAGCTGGGAGAGGGTTGGACGCACTGGTCAATTCCGATCGTTTTTACAAGCTTTTTTTCTGTGCCACGTCACTCAGGGCTACTATGGTGTCACGTACGACGTCGGAACAGAGCTGGCACTGAAGATAGCGGGCGAGAACCTGGAGGGGGCGGAGCTCCGGGTCCGGGAGGAGCGACGACGAAAGGAGGTCCTCCAGCCTTTCCAGATCTGGATCTGCAGGTATTTATGCAAATGTATGAGCTGCAGTGGCGCTCGGACCTTTGGTCGAGTCCAAGTCCTGGTGATGTTGTTCTGGGTGGGTCCGGTTTGGCTTGGCAGGGGAGCGTCCCCCCTGTGAAGACCCTTGACAGGTTGTCTAGAGCCGGCGTCTCTGGGATAGGTTGCGATGATCCCTCAACCGACCTCCGGGCTTCGCTGGGGATAGGAGCCGGACTCCCCAACCCAGACCCAAAGGCACTGCCGGGACTTGTCGGTCGGCGTGCCTAACTTTCTTACTTATCGTTCTGCCCCCACCCCGCAGTGCCCTGGACCCCATTTGCTACAACCTGATCCCATCGCTCTTCACATCTGGGGCGCTCCGCTGCTTCCCATTGGTCAGCCTCAACCTTCTGGACCTGGACGCCACTCGGGACTCTCTGTCAGGCCTCAGAATGGAGGTGGAGGACCTGGCTCTGCCCCAGCTCCACCAGGTGACAACCCACTCTGACCTGAGCGTGGCCTTCCACTCCGCAGACCTCGTCGTTTTCCTGGACGACGATCTGAGCCGAGTCAAATCGTACGGCCAAATTTTGGAGGCACGTGCCAAACAAGGGGTGCGAGTCCTGGTGGCGGGAGGTGCCTCCACGAACCTGAAGTGTGCCCTGCTGATCAAGAGCGCGCCCTCGGTGGATCGGCGCCACTTCATTGCTGTCGCGACGCAGCTCCAAAACGAAGCCAGTGCCCAGATTGCGACCAAGCTGTCGGTCCGAACCTCAGGTAAAAATTGGGGGGCGGGCATGGGTTGGGCATCACAAAATTTTCCCTTCGAACTCTGAAATGTCGTCACAGATGTCACCGGGATCGTCGTCTGGGGAAACATCGGAGGCAGCTTCCACGTCGACCTGCAGCGGGCCACGGTGTCCAGATACGAAGGGGCCATCTGGGGGCCAGACGGATTCCGTCAGAAGGTTCTGGACCTGGTTCATGACAGGTACGATGAGTCTGAAGTGAAGCCTGTTCCCTACATAACAGAGTGGCAGCCATTTTGTAGTGCTGTCCCAGTTCTACTGCATCATGCACTACATTACCCATGGTGCAACGTAACACTAGTGCCTTAACTTCATGTTATCAGTTAGCCACTTATTAGCCTCTTGTTATACCTTAGGCACTTGTTAGCCTTGAGCTCATTTTGGTTCTTGGCACTTTGTTAGTAATTTGTAAATGTAAATAAATATTAGCAAATAGCTGTTTGCTAACAGTTAGCCTCTGACTATCCCTTAGCCTCTTGTTATTTTCTTACCTGTTATTCTCTTATTAACGTCTCGTTATCCCTTAGCCACTTGTCAGCAGGTAGCTCACTGTTAGTCCTTGTGTTCTTAGCTCTTAGCATTTAGTTCTTCTTAAAATTCAGCTCACTTTGGCCCTTATCACTTTGTTAGCAATTTGGAAATGTAAATAAATGTTTGCATATAGCTGTTTGTTAGCCAATAGCCTCTCATTACCCCTTAGCCTTGTTAGCTGTTAGCCAGAGTTAGACTTTAGCACACTGTTTTGTCTGTATTCTTTAACCCCTTGTTATCACTTAGGCTCGTTAGCTGTTTGGGTCATGTTAGCATTTAGCTCCCTATTAGTCCTTAACCACTTCTTAGCATTTAGCTCCCTGTTAGCTGTTAGGTTCATCTTAGCATTTAGCTCACTATTAGCCCTTAGCCACTTGTTAGCATTTTGCTCCCTATTAGTCTTTATCCTCTTTTTAGCTCACTGCTTATTCTTAGGTTCTAGTTAGCATTTTGCTTCTGCTTAATTGTTAGCTATTTTTAAGCATTTAGCTCCCTTTTAGTATGTGTCCTCATTAGCATTAAGATCCCTGTTAGTTGTTAGCCACGTGTTAGCATTTAGCTCCTTGTTAGTCCTTAATCTATTGGTACCTCTTAGCCACGTGTTAGCATTTAGCTCCCTGTTAGCTCTTAGGCTCTTGTTAGCATTCAGCACTCTGTTAGTCCTTGGGCTCTTGTTAGCATTTAGCTCCCTGTAAGTATTTAGCTCCTTGTTAGTTGTTAGCCACTTGTTAGCATTTAGTTAGCTTTAGTCTTTTGGCTCTTGTTAGCATTTAGCTCTCTGTTAGTTGTTCTTGTTAGCATTTAATTCCCTATTTGTTCTTAGCCACTTACTAGCATTTAGCTCCCTGTTAGGTTTTAGGTTCTTGTTAGCATTTAGCTCTCTGTTAGTTGTTCTTGTTAGCATTTAATTCCCTATTTGTTCTTAGCCACTTTCTAGCATTAAGCTCTGTGTTAGTTGGTTTTGCATTTAGCTCCCTGTTCTTCCTTATCCTGTTGTTAGCGTTTAGGTCCCTGTTAGTCCTTAACCTTTCGATATCTCTTAGGTTCTTGTTAGCATTTAGCTCCCTGGTATTCCTTATCCACTTTGCAGTTGTATACTTATTAGCTCCATATATAATCCTCTCTATGTAACAGAGTAATCAGAGGTTGGGGTTCAAGTGACACGTCTCGTCTCTTTTCCAGTAAATGGCTCACGGAGGAATTTCCGCGTTTGGTGGAGTCGTGTCGCAGGGCCGTGTCCGTCAGGACCAACAGGGCTGCTGCGATTTCAGCCACCGATGGGATCGTCACGGTTCTGAACGCCTGGATCAACGGCGCCTCGCTGGAGGTCTTCTCAGTGGGCGTAGCCAGTACGGGTAAGACTAACACATCCACCATAGGACCTTTACCTGCCTCGTACCCTTGTTCTCAGCCACACCTTTGCTCCCTGATGTTCCAGGGCACTTCGGGGTCCCTGCTGGCCTCGTGTTCTGCCTGCCGGTCTCCTTCCAAGACGGCGGGTGGTCGGTCTGCTCCGACGTCACCGTCAGCCAAGATTTGAGAAGGAAACTGGAGGCTGCTGTTAGCGAGATTAGCGCTGTGAGTACAAACCTGACCAACCAAACAGCCATACTGAGCGCCGGGCCGGTCCCGCTCTGACACGGCTTTGTCCTAACTGTTATGAGAAGGTCATGACTGGTGGAACGAAGACCAACGACCAGCTCCCTAAAGTCTTACCCCTCCCCTGTCTGATCTCAATAAAGGCGTTCATTAAAGGCTTGGCTTTGACCAATCATACGCTGGAACAGATTCCTACACATCACCCCTAGAGCCGATCACAGGTCCGACAACATAAACCCGGCCCCAGTTCACACAGTGTGTAAGGAACGAGCGGGGATGGGTTAATCAGGAGCTTGCTCTGAGTACATAAACACATGCAGGGTTTCATTTCAAATACCCTAAATACTCAAATTAGATACAACCCTACGCAAACATCAGCCCGATAACAGAGAATTTGTTCAAACTTACGTACGTACACGTCTGTTTTATTATTTTCATTCTTTTTTTGATTATTTTCTCTATTATATGCCCCATTTTATTTTAATTATATACTCAATTTTATTTATTACATTCTCTGTTTAATTTAATATTTATTTTACTTATTATATTCTCCATTTTATTTTATTCTCAATTTAACTACATTCTTTTATTTATCATTCTCCATTTAATTTAAAATATTATTTATTTGATTATATTCTCTATTTTAATTATCATTTTCTATTTTATTAATTATATTTATTATTACATTCTGTATTTTATCATTCTCTTTTATTTTTATATATTGTCTGTTAATATATTTATATTATACTTTCCATTTTTTATTATCTATTCTCTATTTAATTTAATATATTCTCCATTTTATTCATTATATTATTTATTTATTGTATTATATTCTTTATTTATTATATTCCATAATTTATTCTCTATTTAATATAATATACTCCTTATTTTATGTATTATATTCTCCATGTTATTTATTCTCCATTTTATTTATGGTCTGTATTTAACTTAAGATATTATCTATATTATTTAATATAATTATTATTATATTCTCCATGCTCTATTTGTTATACTTACTCCATTATATTCTATAATTGTCCTATTTATTCATTTATTATATTCTCCATTTTATTAATTCCATTTACTATTTTATTATATTCTCTGTTATATATTAAATCATAATAATATTTATTGTTAATCATAATATTAATAATATATGAATAATATTTATTATACTCTCCATTTTGTTTATTATATTCTTCATTTTATTTAATATATACTCCCTTTTATTTATTACATTCTCTACTTTATTTACTATATTTATTATACTCTATTTTGTTTATATTCTCCATTTTATTTGTTACATTATTTTATTTATTTTACTCCCCATTTTATTATTCTTTTTTAATATATTTTTTCTATTCTCCATTTTATTCCCCTTTTTATTTCATTTTTTAAATTATATTCTCCATTTTGTTTATTATATTTACTATATTATACTCTATAATTTGTCCTATTTAGTAATTTATTATATTTTCCATTGTATTAAATTCCCTTTCATTTATTATGTTCTCTAATTAATTTAATATTTATGTTTTTCATTTTACTTGATATATATATTCTATATTTTATTTATTATGTTTACTATGTTGTTATAGTCTCCATTTAAATTATTTTCTCTATTTAATATATTCTCTATTTTATTATAATCTCTTTTATATTCTCAACTTAATATGTTTACGTATTATATTCTCCATTTTACTTATTCTATTTAGTATTTTATTGTACACTTTTATTTATTACATTTCATTCTATTATAATGTATTTATTATATTCTCTAATGTAATTATTCTATTATAAACTTAATCCTTACATAAATGAGCTGAATCCTTACACATGATTACATCTGGGCTGCCGGAGCAGGTTAGGGTCCACTTTCTGAGTTTTGGTTCTCCCAGGGTTTCTTTCTCAAAATCCCCAAACTATCCCAACAGGATAAATAAATAGATAAACAAACAAACAAACAGAGCCTTTCTACAGACGTTGAGCAGATGATGAGAGAACCGAGAGCAACAGAGCAGTTAGAAGACGACGTCGAGTTCGACAACGAAACGCTTTTATAGATCAAACAAACAAACAGAGAACTCAGGAAGGTCACAGCAAACACGCAGAGCTGCCCCCTACAGGCCGCTGCTTACATTACAAGCACAGGAAGCGCTGGGTGCATTTATTTCTTACGAGCCTTTTATTATTAACAGATGGCTTTTAGTGTTCGTTATCTCCCTTCTGATTGGCTGGGACTCATCTAGCTATAAAAAGAAGCTTTACGAGACACAGCTGGGTTTATATACAGGGCGACACGACTCCAACCCCCCCCAAAAACCTAAGTGCCATGCCTAATCGGTAAAACTGCTAAAGCGAAACAAAAACACGCCGTCAGAATGGGGGACGTGGTCCGAAAGTCGTCCAGGGAGCGTGCAGAACGTCACGACAGCTTCGTCTGTTTAGAGAGAGAGACGCAATAAATAAAAAAAATTATATATATCCCACACGATGTATGGACTCGGCTAGAGACGGTAAAACTAGGCCTGAAACTCTGGGGAACAAACAGCGAGTTTGACCTGCACTCTGCCTCACGCCCACGGATTCAACACAGACTGGGCGAGAACAAACACCACTTACGCAGTTACGCTATGAAACCTGTCCATTAAGGTCGTTACTGAGCAACAACCAACCAACCCAATAAACGACAGCGAGCTAGGCTACAAAAACATCGCCTACTTATCGATATTTTGACGAAATCTCAGAAAGCTACCACGAGTTTAGCTAGCATAGCTACCCAGAAATGCACAAAGGATGATCTGCGAAAGTACGTTTAGTAGCAAAACTGTCAGAAATCATGTACGAACTAACAAACGCGTTAAAATTTGAACATGCTTCGACGATAAGTTTCGGCTGTATGGTTTGTTTGCTGTTGAAGTTTTTTGTAAAAAAGGTAAACAGGTGTTTATTGGTAGCTATGCTAGCTTACACTGTTGCACATTACCCAGGCACCTGACACGGTCTTTTCTAGGATTTCGTCAGTAGCGTTAAGTAGATGATATTTTCGTAACTTGCTTTCGTCCAGTACATCATTAGCATTAACGTCGTTACTGAGACCAGTCCAGTTAACGAAAGAAAATATGGCCTGTTTATTGCTATTGATGAAATCTCTAAAAACAAAACCCCGTGTTTAGCTAGCGTAGCTACCAATAAATGCATGAACTATGAGCTAGCTTACGAAAATATCGTGTACTTCGTCGACAGGTAGGTGATATTTTGGTAACCTAACTAATTAACTGGATGTCGGTTGTTGCTTAGTAACGATAACGATGTATTTCAGGAATATCGGTGAAATCTTCGGCTGTACAGCCTGTGTTGTTCGTTTCTTGAACGCTTCCATATTACGGAAAATAAATACGTCGTTTCCATTAATGCTGTTGCTCACCAACAAAATATGCTATTAAAGAAACTGAGCTAGCTTACGAAAATATCTACATATCGCTATCGACGTAATCCCAGAAAACAACATATTTATGGTTTTTGCGTTGTTTTTACTTGAACGCTTCTGTTTTACGTAAAATAAATCTGTTCCCATCGTTACTAGGCAACAATCAACATCCTGTTAAGGAGAGTGAGCTAGGATAAAAGCTTCAGCTGTATGACTTTTTCATCACTTATATTTTACTTACGTTTTTGTAACAACAAACAAAATCTGTTTTCGTAAGCAACCTACGAAAATATTGTGTACTTCGTCAGTAACGATAAGATGATATTTTCGTAACCTCTTTATTGGAATGTTGCTTGTTGCTTAGTAACGACGCTAACGGAAACGACGGATTTCATGAAAGCGCGTTTTTTAAAATTCATTTACGTAAAAACTAAGCTTTCAAGTAAAAACAACGCAAAAACCTTACGGCTGGATTTTACTCTTTTGGATTTTGACAGTTAGCTCGCTCTCATTAACTGGACGTCGGTTGTTGCTTAGTAACAACGACAACAAAAATGACACAATTTGTTGAAAGCGGATTTTTTGTTAAAACAACGTAAATTCCAGCGAAAGCTTTGGCTGTACGGTGTTTCTGTCGTTTATACTTGCGTTATTTTATAGCATCATTATTGGCAACAATCAAAATCTAATTTACGATAATAGAGCGTGTCGGTTGTTGCTTACTAACGTCGATAACGAAAA
This sequence comes from Ancistrus triradiatus, assembly GCA_025084515.1. NCBI lineage: Eukaryota > Metazoa > Chordata > Actinopteri > Siluriformes > Loricariidae > Ancistrus > Ancistrus triradiatus. The sequence continues at coordinate 10,622 of JAJAGP010001485.1, forward strand.
TGACTTGAGGAAAGCATTTTTTTACATAAAAACGAAGCAGTACAAAACAACGCAAAAACCTTACGGCTGGATTTCCCTCTTTCAGACTTCGATTGTTGCGTAGTAACAACGTTATAACAACGCAAGTAAAGTAATATCGGTGAAATCTTCTGTACGATTTTTTCCATTGTTTATACTTTACTTACTTTTTCGTGACATTGTAGCTTAGCAGCGCTCCAAATCCAAAGGCGAGCTAGCTTACGACACTATAGGGTATTTCGTCGATAGCGGTAAGTCGACGATATTTTCGTAACCTAGCTCTCTCTCGTTAATTGGACGTCAGTTTTTGCTTAGTAACGATGATAACGAAAACCATGTATTTCAGGACAGCTGAAATTATTTTTTAGTAACGACATTAAAACAACGTAACTGATATTGGCGAAATCTTAGCCTGTACGATTTTTGCATTGTTTTTGCTTGCATGTTTTAACTTCGCAACAATCAAAATGTTTTGTCAAAATGTAAGCGACTTAGGTTACGAAAATATGGTGTACTTCGTTGATACCAAGAAGTAGGTGATAATTTTGTAACCTAGCTTGGATGTCAGTTGTTGCTTAGTAACGATGATAACGAACATATATGAGGAAAGTGGGTTTGTTTTTAAATTTAAAAATAAACAAAAATACGTAACCCGAAGCACTGAAGTAAAAAAACAACGCAAACACCTGACAGTGGGATTTTCCTCTTTTGTTTTTTGACTGTTGCTTAGTAACGACGTCAAACCATCAAAATCCCAGATGATATTCGGGAAATGTCGTAGGTCATTCCGGAGTTTCAGGCTGGGTTACCGTATCAGTAATGCGCAATTAACGATAACTCTTAAGAATCGGTCGAACCCTGGCCCCGCAGTCTGTCCCAGGGCCGAGTGAAGGCCAGTGTGCTACACGGTCCGTGAATGAAAGGTGCAAGCTAGGACCCCTGTGGGTGTCGGTCGTTAGGGGGCGTGTCCTGGTCCCGCCCGTCGTCCAGCCGCTCCAGTTCGCTTTGGTCCAGCAGCTCAAAGTCCTCGTCCTCGGCCGTCCCGTCGGGGCCGGGGTCGTCGGCGGACCCGAGCAGGGCCGAGAGCGTGTTGTGGACCACGGCCGAGATGGCGGTGCTGACGATCTCCTCGCTGAGCGACTCCAGGGTCCGAGGGGCCCCGCCGTGTCCGTTGAAGTGCGTGTTGACGAAGTGCAGGGGTGAGGCCAGGTGCTGGATCAGCAGGCTGGCCGGGCTCTGGGGCTCCTCCCGGGGGCCAGGCTCCGCGGACGGGAGGTCCTCGACCGAGGGGAAGTCGGGCAGGTCGCGGGAGAAGGTCTCCTCGGGCTCACTGTGCATGCTCTGCTGGTCCAGATCTGTGGGGGAACACGGACCTCAGATCGGCGGCCTCACCTAACGACCCAACGACCCAACGGGCCACGGCTACGTACCCTCCGAAACGTCCGTCAGCTGCGGCGTGGTGGCTCGGGACACAGAGAAGCCCCCGCTCTCCAGGATGGACGCCTCCTCGTCAGACAGCTCCGAGTCGGTGATGGCCATGGCCAGGGCCGTGGTCTTAACGTCCACCTGAAAGGAGGGGGAGGAGCAGGGATCGACCCGTCAGCCTCCGGCACCAGCGAGACGCACCAATCACAAGAGCTCAGTACTGACCGTGGGGGCAAAGCAGGACAGCTCCTCCTCCTCGCTCTCGCTCTCGCTCTCAGCCCGGGGCTCGTCCCCTTCCTCTCGCTCCTTCTTTATCTCTGTATATGCATGTGTGTACGCACGCACGCACGCACGCACGCACACACACACACACGCGCACACACACACGCGCGCGCGCACACACACGCGCACACACACACACACAATAAATATGTTTCATTAGTTAGTAGGAAAACAGTACATAATCTTTAAACGGTTAAACCATAAACACTACATAAATGCAGTATTTAAACAAGTAACTGAATAAAAATAAGTCAGTCTAGTTTAAATAAATGATCAAATGTACTTTACATCAACAATAAACTAAAACACTACACGCATATAAACACGGTGAATAAAACTGTTAATAAAGAAACAAATTTGTAATAAACACAAAAATATTGTCCTAAATGACAAAACCTGAATATAACACAACATTAGTAACTACAAATAACAAAGATAAACATAAAAGTTATAAAAACATAAATATAAAATAAAATAAATAATAAGAAACTTAACGCATAATCATATAAACAAAACAATAAACAACAAAGAACAAAAAACAATGAAAATAAAATAGAAAAACAATACTGTGTAAAAACAATGACAAATCTAAATGTGACATAACAGTCATAACCAATAATATAAACAATCTAAATGTATAAAAATAACAAAAATATATTGATCATAAGATAAATAACAGCTATAAATAAACAGAATATCATTGAAAAAAAGATTTTTTTGTGTAAACAAACGATAAACCTATAAATTGTGTAAGATTAAAAACAAATATAATATATAAAGACAATTATAATGATCAAAATAAAGTAGCAACCTTTGAAATAAAGTAAAGAAAAATATTATGTAAGAAATAACAAATCTTATAAATCAAATATTATATAACATTTAAAAAGTAATAATTAAAAAACAATTAATATAAACAAATAATTTTACTGAAATAAAAAATAAAAAAGGCATGTAATAAACAACGATAAACCTAAATATAACATTCAATAACTAAATTTAAAAATAATTTATATAAACAAAACATGAAATTTTATTGAGATAAAATAAAATAATGTTGCTTCAGTAAAATTATTTTTACTGAAATAAGTGTAATAATAAACCTAAAATTATACATAAAACTAATAATTAAAAACTAATTCATATAAATAAAAAATGTTATTGAAATAAATAAAAACAATATTGTGTAATAAGTAACAACAAACCTAAAAATTACGCAACAATAACAAACACTAATAATATAAACAATAAAGAAAATTTTAAAAATCAAACTAATAACAAATTCAAAATAAAGTAGCCAATACTATTGAAATAAAATAATTTAAAAAAATAGTGTAATACTTAACAATAAGCCTAAATTAAATAACATTTAATAAAAAAATAATACATATAAACAAAAAAAGAAATGATATTGAAATAAAATTAATAAAAACAATACCGTGTAATAAACAACAATAAACCTAAACATTACATAACATTTAATAAGTAATAATTAAACAATAATTCATAAACAATTTTTTACATCAAATAAATAAAAATAAGCATAAATAAACGCTAAGCCTACTGTGTAACATTTAATAACTAATCATTTAAAAAACTTTGTATAAACAAAAAACTTTGTGAAATAAAATAAAAATAATGTTGCGCAGCAAATAACAATAAACCTAAATATTATATAACATTAAATAACTAATACTTACAAAATAATTCATATAAATAGAACAACTTGTTTGAAATAAAATAAACACAAATAATATTGTGTAATAAAAAAAACATTTTATAACTAATAATTAGAAAATAATTAATAAAAAAAAGTAATGTAATATGTAATGTAAATGTAATAAAAAATCTATTTTACTGAAATAAAATAAATAAAAATAATTGTGTAATAAATAACAATAAACCCAAATATTATATAACATTCATTAATAATTAAAAAATAACTCATTTTTAATTAAAAAAAATACTATTTTACTGAAATAAAATAAAAAAATACTGTGTAACAAATAACAATAAACCTAAGTATTCTATATCATTCAACAACTAATAACTGAAAAATTAAATGGTGGAAACGTACCAAATAAAAGCAATATTGCACAACAAAAAAGAAGATACCGCCAATTACAATTTTAACATGAAAATAAAATAAAAAGATGAGGACGTTCCTACAGTGCGTCTTTCTTCTGAAATGCACCGCGCTGTCACCTAAGAGGCCGGTTATGGCGGTTCCCTACATAAGGGCAATAAGTGGGAGACTCACTCCTCTTGTCGTGCTTGCGGTGCTGCGTGTCTCCCTTCATGCTGTAGTCCAGCTTCATGAGGATGGGTTCGAGGCCCGTGTACATCTTCTGGATCAGCTCGTGGTACACGACCAGGGGCCACAGCAGCACGCTCAGCACTGCGCACACAGCAGAGCCCTAGGTTAAGCACGCCGCCGCGGCACCGGCCTACCGCCCTAACTAACAGCCGCCTCTGCGCGGGGGCACTCACGGACGATGTAGGAGATCATGACCCCGGGGACGTAGTGTCCGACCAGGCCCAGCACGAGGCAGCCCGAACAGGTCACGCCGCAGAACTGAGGGAGGGGAGGGGAATTAGAGGCTGTCAGTACATAAACAAACTAACCGACCGATCAAAGAAAGAGAGAGGGAGGGAGGGAGAGAGGGAGGGAAGGAAAGAGGGAGGTAGGGAGAGAGAGAGGGAGGGAGGGAGCGAGAGAGAGCAGCCCCTCTCTGATTGGGATGTGGATGCGGAGAGAGGGTCGAGAGAGGAGAGGAGAACGGAGAGGGAGGAGCAGTCGAGGGAGAGGTGAGGCGGATCGGGAAGGAGAGAGGACTTAGGGAGGGACTAGATGAGTAAATGCTCGTCCTGAACGCATTGACCATATTCGAACCGCTATAGCCTGCACGTAACCATGTGTACGGTTCATAATTCCGAACGTACGGTCCTCGGAATATAGGAGTGGGTGTGAGATTGAATACCCAGACTAATGATAGAGGTTCAACCTAATAGTAAACCATGAACTAATGAAGTTAGTTAAATCTAGTAGGCCTATTAATATAGACGCTACGTAAATTAGTTCAATCGTTTAACGTAATATAAAGACTACTTTTTCTTACTAATAGACATGACAGAGAGTAGTTTATAAGTCAAGTCGAGCTTACTCAAGAGTTTATTATATTCCTAAGGCAGCCAGACCCCGAGGAAGAAAGCTCTTTAGTAAGCTATAGTAAAGAAACGTGTATTCCACCACAACTCCAGACCCTACTCGGCGCACTCCATAAAAGAGCATCCCGAAGAAGCACCATATCACATAAGGGTCAGAGAGGATGGGGAGGCATACGAATCTGTCATCAACAAGGGCCCCTAACGCCTTAAACAAAATACCTTCATACAACTTTATACGATGAAAGCTCGAGCATAGCTCCCGAATTGTCCTAGACCAAATCAGTCTAATACGAAGCGGACTATGGCTAAATACGCGAGAAATGAAGTTAGGAACACTCGACTGCGCGACTGGGGAAGACAACGATGATCTATTTTAAGGAAGTCAGCGTAAGAAGTTGTAAATTCAGCCTAGTCGACCTCGCCAACTGACAGCAAATTCGTAATAACAGGCATTAACAGAGCTTGAGAGAGCGTAGATCCGCTAAGAGGGCTTTGTGCTAGTACCATTTCTTGTATGATACCTTAGGAAAAGATCTCAAAAGGACGTACCTTCGAAAACCGAACAAACACTACCGCCAAGTGGAGAAACACATGACTATTAGTTCTGATGCAACTAGCAGTAGACACTAGCCAAGCTCACTACTTGCAGGAAGTTTAATGTGGCTGTCTTATATGAGCAACCCTCCAACCGGGATCCAAATTTGAATCCTTGAAGTAAGCAGGGAGTTATCATATTACGCTTTGAATAAAAGAGTTAAAACGGTTCACGCAATTTCATCACCCGTACCTTAATATCATCAGACTAACCTCCCAAACAGATAATAGAGCTCCTAAAAAGATATAGGCAGGCGCAACCTACACAAGTATCATTGGGTGAACGGCGAGGTCATAGCATTCCTTATAAGCTCTGTGCCGCACTCAACAGGGATACAAAAAGAACTGCCTCATTAGTACAGAGCATTAACAGACCCAATACAAACTCAGTGGATGCACACAAATACGCATAAGGCTCCCAAGACTACATCAACAGGTAAATCACCAATCGAGAACAACGGGAGCTGCGTAACCGATGGAACAGATCAGAAGGGACGGGAGGGAGGAGATGAGATGGGACCCCCGGGTTCGGAGGGCAGCAGAGCCAAGTGGATGGAGGAGTAGCGGTGCCGTCAGGGGGTGGGGAGGAGAGGAGAGAGGGATCTGGGAGGGAAACAGAGAGAGAGGCGAGGGGAGGGAACAGAGAGGTGGGAAGACGGCATGGAGAGCATGAGGGAGGGAGGGGAGAGCAGAGACGGGCGAGGGAGGCGACGGGCAGATGACGGTCGCAGAGCCCGCTCCTAGGCGATCCCTCGGCGGAGGGGAGAAAGAACTGAGAGGGAGGGGAGGGATTCGGACGGAGAGAGAGGGAGGGTGAGGGGAAGGAGAGAGAGAGAGAGGAGGGGAACGTGGACGGGGGAGGGGAGTTGATCGAGAGCATGGGGAGGGAGGGAGGGGGAGAGCACTGAGAGAGAGAGAGGAGGGATGCGGATGTGGATGCGAGAAGGATGCGGAGGGAGGGAGGGAGAGAAAGAGTGAGAGAGGGACCGGGCGGGGCCGTTAGGGCGAGTGAGAGGAGGACTGAGATGAGACGGAGGGAGGGAAAGAGTGGATGAGACCGAGAGGGAGGGAGGTGAGAGGAGTGGAGGTGAGAGGGATGGGAAGGGGGAGAGGAGAGGCTGAGGGAGACAGAGAGGGGGAGGGGACGGCGCATCGATTAAGGGAGAGGAGAGAGGGAGGGAGGGGAAGAGAGGGAGGAGGATGGACGGTATGGAGAGGGGAGCGGCATCGGGGAGGGAGAGAGGGAAGGGAGGGTAGGGGAGGGATGAGAAGGGAGTGGGAGGGAGGGGAGGGGCAGAGAGGGGAGGAGGGAGGGAGGGGGAGGGAAGGGAGGGGGAGTGAGAGAGGGACGGGAGGGAAGAGAGGGAGGCGAGGGAGGGAGGCATGAGGGAGTGGAGGAGGGAGGGAGGTGAGCGGTGAGGGACGGATGAGCAGGGAGGGAAGGATAGGATGAGATGGGAGGGAGGGAGGGAGGAAAGGGAGGGGTACGAGGAGGGACGAGAGGACGAGGTCTTAAGGGAGGGAGCGGAGAGGGAGGGAAGGATCGAGAGGAGACCGGGAGGGAGGGAGACGAGCGGATAGGAGGGAAGCGGGAGAGAGGGAAGGAGGGGAGGAAGGAAGGGAAGGAAGGGGAGGGAGGTGGCAGGGAGGAGAGGATTGAGGAGGGGCGAGAGTGAGGGAACCTGGGATTGAGATAGGGTAGGGAGGGAGGCGACGGCATCGGGAGCGGAGCAGAGTGAGAGGGATGGGAGGAGAAGGGACCGGGACGGAGCTGAGGAGGGACTCGTCGGAGAGAGAGGAGGAGAGATAGAGAGGAGGGAAGAGAGAGGGAGGGAGAGGAGGGAGGGAGGGGAAAAGGGACGGGAGGGGAAGGAGACTGCAGGGAGGGAGGAGGAGTGGCACGGGACGGGGCAGGGCGAGCGAGAGGGAAGGAGGGAGGGATAGGGAGGGAAGGAATTGAAGCCGGAGGATCGGGGGAGGAAGAGGAGGGCAGGAGAGAGAGGTGGAGGGAGACGAGGGATTCGAGGAGGGGATGGGAGGAGGGAGAGAGGGAGGGGTAGGGAAGGTTCTAGATTGAGGGAGGGAGGGCAGGGGAGAGAGGGACCAAGGAGGGGAGGGCCGAGGGACGGGACAGGAGGGATGGGCCCAAGGGAGGAGGGAAGGAGGGGAGGGACGAGGCGAAGGGAGGTAGTGGGACATAGGACGAGCAGGTGAGGGGAGCGGGAGGGAGATGGGAGGGAAGGGAGGGAGAGACGGGAGGGAGGAGGGAAGCTGAGGGAGGAGGAGGGGAAGGGACAAGACGGGACGAGAAGGGGAGCCGGGAGGGGGAGGCAGACGGGAGCGGGAACGGGTCCTGCGGCGGAGGATGGGTAAGAGTAGGGCACGTGGACGGATCGCAGGGGAAAGATGAGGGAGGCCGATCGGGCAGTCTTGAAGGCGCAGAAGGAGGGAGCAGAATGCGGAAGGTTGGGAAGGAGGGGCGACTAGCGAACCGGGATGGGAGAGGCAGGGATGGGAGAGGTACGGGAGAGAAGGGGAATGGATTACGAGAGGGAGGGAGGGGGCGAGACGAGGGAGGGGAGGGGGGAGAGAGGGAGGGAGGGCGACTGTGAGAGGGAAGGGATTGGGAGGGGACTGGGCCCCGGGAGAGGGGACGGGAGGGAGGATGGGAGGAGTCGCGAGGGGGAGGGAGCTGGAGAGGGAAGGGATCAGGGGGTGAGGGAGAGGAGGGAGGGATCGGGACCGGAGGGGACACTGCGGGGAGGGAAAGACGGAGGGATGAGAGCCAGACGACCGAGAGGGGAGTAGGGAGGGGAGGGATGAGCGGAGAGATACAGAGGAGGAGGGGCCAGGTGGCACGGAGTAAGGAAGATGGGTATGGGAGGACTGAGAGGGCAGGGAGGGAAAGGGAGAGGGAGGAGGAGCAGTGATCCAGGACCCGGGAGACCGGGATCGATGAAGGAGAGGGAGGGATAGGAGAGAGGGAGGGAGAGAACGGAAAAGTGCGACCTGAGAGCGGAAGAGGATGGGGGGAAGGCCAGGAGGGAGGGAGGGTATTAGGAGAGGGAGGGTAAGGGGAGGCGGAGGGGTCTTAGAGAGGGACGGGAGAGCGGGGACAGAGGGGATGGAGAGCAGGGCTAGGGAGGGAAGGACTGAGGGAGGGAAGGAGAGGATGGGAGGGAGGGAGGGGAGGGAAGGAGATGAGAGGGAGGGAGGGGAGGGAGGGACGGGAGAGTTAGGATCTGGCTGAGGGATGGGAAAGGAGAGGAAGGGAGGGAGGGAGGGCAAGGATGATGGAGGGCTGGGAGGGAAGGCAACACGAGGAGCGGAACGGGAGAGGGAGTGGAGGGAGGGACAGGGAGGGAGAGCGAGAGAGAGGGGAGGGAGGAGGGAGGGAGGGAGAGGAGGAAGGGAGGGAGGGAGGAGGGGAGGGAAGGGAAGAGGGAGAGGAGGGATAAGGAAGAGGAGGGAGAGAGAGAGGGAGGGAGAGGAGGAGGAGAGGGACCCGGCGAGAGCAGAGAAGAGGACGAAGGTACTGAAGCCCTGAAGGGGAGGGGAGGGGAAGGAGAGGGAGGGAGGGAGAGAGGGAGGGAGGGAAGGAGAGGGAGGGAGGGAGAGAGGGAGGGAGGGAAGGAGAGGGAGGGAGAGGGAGGGAGGGAGAGAGGGAGGGAGGGAAGGAGAGGGAGGGAGGGAGAGAGGGAGAGAGAGAGGGAGAGAGGGAGGGAGGGAGGGAGAGAGGGAGGGAGGGAGGGAAGGAGAGGGAGGGAGGGAGAGAGGGAGAGAGAGAGGGAGAGAGAGAGGGAGGGAAAGAGGGAGGGAGAGAGGGAACGGCTTGGGATCACCTTGCCGGGGTTCTGCCGCTTGTACTGGAGCACGTCCTGGACGTAAAGGCTGCAGGTCAGGTAACTCTCGGCCAGGTGATGGCTCAGCTCGGCCACCGTCGGCAACCTGGGCCGATCGCCCGACCCCTCCCTGAGCGTTTGGGGAAACACAGGGATTATTCGCTTTGCTTCTGTGGAACTGTGGGTATTGTAGTGTAGGATAATGGCGGTACCTTTCCGCGGCGGGGTCCTCCGGGTAGAGCGCTGTGGACGGAACAGAACGAACACGGTTACACACACACACACAATAAAAGGCTTACAAACTCGGCCGGCAGGAAGCCCGTACCAGGAATGGGAGGCAGCTTGTCCTTGTAGTGGTCCAGCAGCACGACCACCAGAAGGCCGACGCCGGCCAGGAACAGCGGCCGCAGAGACGTGGACGACAAAAGCCTGCAACAGCCACATGAAGCAAAGTCCGTGAAGCAAAAGAGTGCTGCGCCATGACAAACCTGGGTGCCCTCTGATGGCTAATCACTCAAACCCCTGTGCGTGCCAACCACAAACACCGCTTCATCCAAACCAGCGGAATACAAACAACCTAACGCGGTACCAGAGACAGACCTGCAGATAAAGAACAACTACTAACAATTCATGTAAACAAAAAAAACTTGTTTATTAAAATAAAATAAACAAAAATAACACTGTGTACTACATAATGATAAACCTAAATAATAAAAAAATTATTAATATAAACCAAAAATACAACTTTATTAAAATAAATAAAAATAACATCATATAATAAATAACAAAAGCTAAATATTATATCTCATTCACTCACTAAATAATAAAAAAAATTCAAATCAACAAACAATTTTATTTAAGTAAAATTAATTTTATCACATCATAAAAATCAATAAACCTGCATAACATTTAATAAGTAATAATTTAAAAAATTATCATATAATTAAAATTCATACTAACAAAAAATAAAACTTTATTAAAATAAAATAAATAACATTGTGTAATAAATAATAACCATAAAAATAAAAAAACATTGAATAGCTAACAATTCTTAAAATAATTCACATAAACAAAAAATATAATTTTATTTAAAGAATAATAATAACATTGTGAATTAAATAAGGATAAACCTAAATGTAAAAAAAAATGAATAACTAATCATGAAAAAACAATTTACATAAACAAAAAAAAAGTTTTTTTAATAAAATAAATAAAAATAACACCATATAATAAATAACAAAAGCTAAATGTTATATGTCATTCACTGATTTATATAAACAAAAAATTTATTTTATTGAAATAGAATTTGTCACATCATAAAAATCAATAAACCTGCATAATATTTAATAACTAATCATTTAAAAATAACTCATACTAACCAAAAATAAAACTTCATTAAAATAAATAAATAACACTGTGTAATAAATAATAACCATAAATATTAAAAAAAAAACATTGAATAGCTAACAATTTTAAAAATAATTCACATAAACAAAAAATATAATATTATTTAAATAAATTAAAATAACGTGTAATTAATGATAACCCTAACTGTTAAAAAACATCTGATTACTAATAACTTAAAAAATAATTAATATAAAGAAAAAATTATTTTATTGAAATAAAATAAATAAAAATAACATTGTCTAATATATAACAATACAGCTAAATATTACCTGACGTTACATAACAAATAATTAAAAATAATAATAATATATAAACCAAAAAATTTAATATTCAAATAAAAAATAAAAATGACATTGTGTAATAAACAAGAATAAACCCAAATATTGTATAATGTTCATTAAATAAAACATAATTAATATTTTTGGTGAAAACATAAATAAAAACAATATTGTGTAATAAGTAACGATAAACCCCAAAATTATGCAGCATTAATAACACTAACAATATAAATAAAAGAAAAATATAAAAATCTAACCAGAAAATACTATTGAAATAAAAGGATAAAAAACTAAATATTACGTAATAGTTAACAAGAAACCTAAATACTACATAACATTTCAATTGATTGTTTACAGCTCCAAGATTATATGCAGAGCTATATTTCTCTATATACAGGTTCTTCGATATCTTTTTTTTTCTTTTATATACATTTTCTTTTATATTTTTCCTTTCTTTGTATATTTTCCTCTTCTATCTTGTTAAATTCTTATTTCTATCTTTACTATTTTATTTTATTATTGATATTTTTATTTGCAGTAATATTGCACATTCTCGGAGCGTTGGAAAGAAACATTTCGCTGTAAGTTGTTCTGTGTAACCACGTAGGTGACAAATAAAGTCCAAGTCATTTCATTAAAAACCAATACACATAAACAAACAATGAAATGTTATGGAAATAAAAATAAAACAAAAATAAACAACACTAAATATATATTATATATAACTGAACACTAAAAAACCACATAAATACTATAACTAGTTTTAAACCAAATAAATAAAAATAAGATTGTGTGATCAAATGAAAATGAAAGCCAACTGTGTGGCATTTAATAACGAATCATTTTAACAACGCTGTGGATAAAAATAATGATAAACCTGAATAATCTGTAATGTAATAAATACTAATTAAAAAATAATTCTCATGAGCAAAAACCAGGATAAAGTAACCATAACCCCGTGTGAGAAAGCGACTTTAGAGGGGGGTGTAGCTAAGCTATGTCCGGATCTGCAGAGACCCCGCTAACGCGGCGCTTCGGAGCTTCGGAGCTTCACTAGGCGGCCGTTAGCGGAGCCGCTTTTTAAACACAAACATTCAAAGCTCAGAGCGACGGTTAAAGCGGTTGCCCGTTTGAATCGCCTCAGGGCTGGGAGCTGAGCTGGGGGCTGAGCTATGGGCTGTGCGCGTTACCAGAAGGCGGTGTTGAGGGCGAGAGCGGCCGCGGCGCTGTAGACGGGCCTGTCCCACACCAGCAGCCTCTGCAGGCCAAGCAGCGCGCGTTCGTGGGGCTGCAGTAGGCAGTGCAGCCTGCGCCGGAGCCGCTGGAGCTCGGGGCTGGCGCTCCGCTCGGCGCAGCCCGCTCCAGCCCGCTCCGCGAACAGCGCCTCCACGGCCTCCTCCCCGCTCCACATTGTGGTGATGTCCGGGTCTTTGTTAAACGTCCGCGGCTTGCTTTTTTTCTCTGAGTCGCTCTCCTGCTCCTGCTTCTTTCGGCCGTCACAGCCACCAAAAACACGGTGGTGTCCCAAACCGAGGCGCGCTTCTTTACAGTCTTTTACAGCCCACGCGCTCCGTGCGGCCTACCTAGTGCACTACGGATTACGGCGACCCACACTTTGGGAAGACCCAGGTTATCCGGGTCACGTGTTTGTTGTTTACTGCTCTAGGCTAGACGGAGGAATGCTGCTCGCTTACCGCCTCCCGCTGGACCGCATGAACAATCGACATAAAATCAACAACGTAACCATTAATAACAATATTAAATCTTTAAGATTAAACAATGAGTAATAATAGCGATAAAGTAGGACTGAGGCCTGAACGCAACATAACATTTGTGTTGAAAAGTAAGAAATAATTCATAGACTATGTTGACATATGTCTTCCAAGCCACCGGAGGCGCTCCTAGAGCTGCCCACATTTACATTTACAGCCTTGAGCAGAAGCCCTTATCCAGAGCGCCTTGCAGAAGTGCTTTGTATCCTACCTAGTAGACAAAGCCCCATGTTAGTACAAGTAAGCAATACCCAAGAACACAATCCAACCACAACTGGCTAGGATCTAATGTAGATAAACCAACGAAACACAAGCTATTTTTAATGCAGTTGTGTTCACTTCAGTCTTGTCTTAAGTGCTGGGTGAAGAGGTGAGTCTTTAGTCACCCCTTGAAGACAGCAAGAGACTCGGCCATTCGGGCATCCAGTGGAAGTTCAATCCACCACCTGGGTATAGGGCAGAGAAGAGTCTCGATGCTTGTCTTCCTTTAATCTCACATGGAGGATCCAGTCGAGCCAAGCTCGTGTCTCCGAGGGTACGAGGTACAGGGTGTGGTTTGACTAGAGCCTTTAGGTAAGAAGGTGCTGTTCCATTTTTGGCTCTGTAGGCAAGCATCAGGGTTTTGTATCTGGTTTAGTGAAGTGCTCACCTCTAAATGTATATAAAAGTCAAAAAAGGTCACCACCTGGATTTAACTAAGCAAATAGCTAAATAGTTCTTAAAAAGAGCCCTCATCAGATAATTACTGCATGGGTGATTATGATTCAGCTGCCAACCAGTTATTGAACCCTAACTGATGCAGTGAGGAGTTTCTCACAAGATGTTGGGTAAAAATTAATGCAACGCTGGACAGACATAAATGTGACATTGCAGAAGCAGTTCTGTCCAGAACTGTATTAATATTTCCTTCTTGTACTGTAAGATCTTGTACAGATGATGGGAGATTTGTTCCACTGCCAAAGTCTCCTCCAGCACATCCCAAAGATTCCCAGTGGGTTCGGCTCTGCACTCTGTGGTGGCCGATCCATGTGTGAAAATGGTGCTTCATGCTCCCTGACCCGCTCTTCTTCAGTCTGAGCCTTCTGCAACAGAGGAGCATCTTTTCCACGAACACAGGATGTGTCTTTGGACAGGGTTGTTCAAACGATGAGAAGCTCCTCACTGTATCAGTTAGGGTTCAGGAACTGGTTGCCAGCTGAATCATAATCACACATGCAGTAATTACCCGATGGGAGGCTCTGTTTTAACTGTTTGCTTAGTTAAATCCAGGAGGTGACCTTTTTTTTTGGCCGGCCAGTGTGTGTGTGTATATATATAATGAAAATAAACAACAACAAAACAAACAAAACAAAAACAAACCAAAACATTTACACAAAACTTTTTTTTATGTCTAAAAAATAAATAAAACACATTACACTATACAGATCTGTTATTTCAGATTACATGATTATGTTCTATCGTATGAAACACTGTCATAATTAAACATTGTTAGCAGCTACAGTATTGTTATTGATAATATTATTCTTTATTACTATAGGCTCTATGCACGATAGGACTGTGACGCGTTTCCGTTAGTCTTTATACCGGCATTCCAGCTTCCGGTTAGCATAGGCGACTGTAAAGAAAGTTCTGAAGTGCTGGGAATACAGAGAGTTACAGTCGCATAATGAGTAAGAACGTTTTGCGATTTCAAAAATAAGAACGAGGGGCATCAGAACATTGTTCTGTCCCGTTGTGTTCGGTGTCAGCAAGGTATAATTCTCTTGTGTGTTTTCATTCGTTGCCGCTGGACGAGTAGATCAGAAAGAAATTTCTTGTCAACATCAAGAGGGATAACATTCAAATCACCAACCACACAAAGGTCTGTAGTGTCCATTTCACTGCTTTGGACATGAACTTGAGAATTGAAAATGACGTGAGCTTAGTTGCAAGGGTATGAAAACTCTGCAGCCTGAACAGCCCATTGTGACATGACTAAGGGGAGGACGTGTGTCCGCTCTAAATCATTAAGTAATACATTATAAGTAAACATACTGTTGAACTGTGAAAATTGTGCAATAGCATTCATTTTCTATTCAATGTGCAATATATATAATATATAGCACATGAATAGAAATGAATGCTATTGCACAATTTTCCACAGTTTCATTCATTTATTATATATATATAGCACATTGAATAGGAAATGAAAATGCTATTGCACACAATTTTCACATTCACAGTATGTATTACTTATAACGTTTTGTGTGGTCAACTGTGGGAGCAAATAATAATTTTTATTATTATTATAATAAGTAATGTAATATAATAAATAATACTACATAATTTAAATTTTGATACAATATTGGTTATTTCTAATAATCAGCCATATTAATAATAATATTGTAATAATTATAATGATAATAAATGAATAACAAATAACAATATGATAAACTAATTTAATAAGACTTGTAACTACTAAAAAAATTAAATAACATTTATACATGTATAGTGGGGCAAAAAAGTATTTAGTCAGCCACTGATTGTTTGCAAGTTCTCCGACTTAGAAAGATGAGAGAGGGTCTGTAATTTCCATCATAGCTACACTTCACAAAAAATAAAAAAACTATGAGAGACACAATGAGGAAAAAAAAAAAATCCAGGAAATCCCACACTGTAGGATTTTTTTAAAGGAAATTTAACTGTAAATAAATATGGTGGAAAATAAGTATTTGGTCACCCACAAAAAAAAACAAGCAAGATCTCTGGGCTCTCACCCAGACCGGTAACTTCTGTTAAGAAAGCTTCTTCTGCCCTGCCCACTGGTTACCTGTATTAATGGCACCTGTTGACCTCGTTATCTGTTATAAAAGACACCTGGTCCCACAGCCCTCAAACAGTCAGACTCCAAACTCACCCATGGGCCAAGGACCAAAGAGCTGTTGAAGGACACCAGGAAGAAAATTGTAGACCTGCAGCAGGCTGGGAAGAGTGAATCTGACAATAGGCAAGCAGGTTTGTTGTGAATAATAAATCAACTGTGGGAGCAACTGTAGAAAATGGAAAAAGACATGACAAGACCATTGATAATCTCCCACGATCTGGGGCTCCACGCAAGGTCTCATCCCGTGGGGTCAAAAATGATCATGAGAATGGTGAGCAAAAATCCCAGAACTACACGGAGGGACTGATGAATGACCTGCAGGAGAGCTGGGACCCAAAGTAGCAAAGGCTACCCATCAGTAAACACACTACGCCGAGAGGGACTCAGATCCTGCATGGCCAGGCGTGTTGTCCCACTGCTTAAGCCAGTTACATTGCCCAGGGCCCGTCTGAAGTTTGGCAGAGAGCCATATGATGATCCAGGAAGAGGATTGGGAGAATATCATGTGGTCAGAGGGAAACCAAAATAGACTTTTTGGTAAAAAACTTCAACTGCGAGGAAGAAGAATGTGAGTTGCATCCCAAGAACACCATACCTACTGTGAAGCATGGGGGTGGAAAACATCATGCTTTTGGGCTTGTTTTTCTGCAGAGGGGACAGGACGGACTGATCTGTGGCAAGGGAAGAATGAACGGGGCCATGTATCGTGAGGATTTTAAGCCCAAAACCTCCTTCCATCAGTGAGAGCAATGAAAGATGGAACGTGGCTGGGGCTTCTAGCATGACAATGATCCCAAAAAACACCACTTCGGGCAACGAAGAGGAGTGGCTCTGTAAAAAGCATTTTTGAAGGTCCCTGGAGTGGCCTAGCCAGTCTCCAGACCTCAACCTTCATAGAAGAAAAATTTGTTGGAGGGAGTTGGAAAGTCCGTGTTGCCCCAAACACATTACTGCCTCTAGAGGAGATCTGGCATGGAGGAAATGGGCCAAAAATACCAGCTACAGTGTGTGCCAACCTGGTGAAGGACTTACAGGGGAAACGTTTGACCTCTGTCATTGCCAACAACGGATATGTTTACAAAGTATGAGTTGAACTTTTTGTTTGGGACCCAAATACTTTATTTTTCCAACCTAGATTTACAATTAAATTCTTTAAAAATATTTACAATGTGATTTCCTGGATGGTTTTATCTCATATAATATAATGGTCCCTTCTAAAAAAAAATTAGCATATTGTGATAAAGTTACTTACTTTACTTTCCCGTATGTAATGATAAAAAAATAACTATCATATATTTTAGATTCATTGCACACCAACTGAAATATTTCAAGTCTTTTAAAGTGTTTAATACTGATGACTTTTGGCATACAGGCTCATGAAAAAACCCAAAATTACCCCAAAAATCTCACAAAATTAGGAATATCATGAAAAAGGTTCTCTAAACGAGGCTATTTAACCTAATCCATCTGAATCAACGAATTAACTCTAAACACCTGGCAAAAGATTTGTGTGAGGCTTTTTTGAAAACTCCCAGCCTGGTTCATTCCTCCTCAAAAACCGCAATCATGGGTAAGACTGCCGACCTGACTGCTGTCCCAGAAGGCCATCATTGACACCCTCTTGAGAGTGTCAATGAATTAAGACACACAAGAAAGAAATTTCTGAACGAATAGCTGGTTTCCCAGAGGGTTGCTGTATCAAGGGCACCTCCGTTGGGGAAGACTGTGGGAAAGGAAAAAAGTGTGGCAGAAAAACGCTGCACAACGAGAAGAGGTGACCTGACCGGATCCTGAGGAGGATTGTGGAGAAGGCGATTCCGAGCCCCCCCACAGAGCCACCGTCCACAGGCGTGGCAGGAAAATGGGCTACAGGTGCCGCATTCCCCAGGTCAAAGCCACATTTTGAACCAGGAAACGGTTGGCAGAAAGCGCCTGACCTGGGCCTACAGAGAAGCAGCCACTGGGGACTGTTTGCTCAGTTGGTCCAAAGTACTTTTTTCGGGTGAGGGGTGAAAGAAAGCCAAATTTTGCATGTCATTCGAAAATCAAGGAGCACAGAGTCTGGGAGGAAGACTGGGGAGAAGGAGGGAAAGAAGGAAATGCCAAAATGTCTCCTGAAGTGTAGTGTCAAGTACCCACAGTCAGTGATGGGTCTGGGGTGCCATGTCAGTCTGGTGTTTGTTTTGGTCCACTGTGTTTTATCAAGGGCAGGGTCAATGCATCTAGCTATCAGGAGGGATTTTGGAGCAACCTTCATGCTTCCATCGCTGAAGAGCTTTATGAAAGATGAAGAGGAGTTCATTTTTCAGCCACGACCTGGAACCTGCTCACAGTGGCCAAAACCACTGGTAAATGGGTTTACTGACCATGGTATTACTGTGCTCAATTGGCCTGGCCAACTCTCCCTGACCTGAACCCGATAGAGAATCTGTGTGGGATATTGTTGAAGAGAAAGTTGAGAGACGCCAAGACCAAACACTCTGGATGAGCTTAAGGCCACTATCGAAGCATCCTGGGCCTCCATAACACCTCAGCAGTGCCACAGGCCGATTGCCTCCATGCCACGCCGCATTGAAGCAGTCATTTCTGCAAAAGGATTCCCGACCAAGTATTGAGTGCATAAATGAACATAATAATCTGAAGGTTGGCTTTTTTTGTATTAAAAACACTTTTCTTTTATTGGCCGGATGAAATATGCTAATTTTGGGTTTTCATGAGCTGCATGCCAAAATCATCAGTATTAAAACAATAAAAGACTTGAAATATTTCAGTTGGTGTGCAATGAAACTAAAATATATGAAAGTTTAATTTTTATCATTACATTACGGAAAAGAATTAACTTTATCACAATATGCTAATTTTTTGAGAAGGACCAGTATATAATATATCATAATGATCATATCATAATGATATATACATATAATGATCATATAATAATAATGGAAATTTTAATAATAATAATAATGAATAAACAATAATAATTTGTTATTTTTAATAATAAAAAATGAAATAGTAATATTTCATTATATATACAGAATTATTAAGAATAATAAAAATTAATTACAATAACAAATAAAATATTAATTAAATTATAACAAATACAAAAATTGTTTGTTTTTGTTCAATAATTATTCAATTATTAATAATGACAACATAATTAGAAAATAAAAATATAATAGGAATTTTTAATAATACAATAAAAATAATAACAATATAATAAATAAATAACACAATAATAATGTCAATGTAATATGATCAAAAATATAATTGAAGAAAATCATTAAGAAAGAATAAAAATTACAATAACAAAATGTTAAATAAATTAAAATAATATTCATTAATAATGACAACATAATAATTGAAAAAATAAAATGTTCATAAGAATAATAAAACAATATAAAATAATAATAATAATAATAATACAAATAAATATAAAAAACTAACAAACATAATTTAAATATAATATGATAAAAATATAGCAAAATACTAATTAAAATTAATAACAATAATATAATAAATTAATGATAAACTACCACTAATAAATAATATAGCAAAAAAAATAGCTACAATAAAGCAATTAACAGTAAAAAATAATAATAATCAAACAATTAATAACAATAATAATGAAATAAAATAATAGTAACAACAACAACAACAACAATAAAAATAAATGTCATAACATAAAATAATAAAAGTGGAATAATAAAAAACAATTAATATAATAATAACCATCATATATCAATAATAATAATAATAATAATAATAATATTAATAACAAAAGAAATATAAACAATACTAATAAACATGAGTTATAATAAGTGGAATAATAATAATAATAATAAGTTCCTTGTAAGGTTGGAGTGAGTGCTCCCACAGTCGTGTGTTCCTTTTCTGTAGTTGGAGTAAATACATCAGATCCAGGACCCTCAGGAGGGCGGGGCCCACAGCAGACGGAGCTTCCCCACAGGCTGGAGGGTCAGTTACAACAACTGGGATCTAGACTGTACCATCGACCTCATGGGCAGCGGTTTGGGGTCTCAGACCCTCATGATCATAACGATTTGTTCTGCATTGGGGCGAACCCCTATGGGGCCTGACCAAAGCTAGGAGGAAAAGTGTCTCGACTCTGAGTTAGGGATAGCGGGGCAAGGCTTCTATACCAGCCGGAAACAGGATCAGAGCCTGCAGGAGGTCTGACAGAGAGATGATGCCCTGGACTCGGTCGCTTTGGTCCACCAGGACCAGCCTGTGGACCTGAGGAGGGACAGAGAGAAAGAGAAGCCGCAATTCCACTGATCCACCACCAGACACCGCCACATTCATTCAGTAACGAGGATCAGGGGACTCACCTCGGCCTCTACGACCCTGTCGACCGCGGTCTGTAAGGTCTCGTCCGGGTAACACTTAATGACCCCCTCCACAAAACACCGGCGCCGCCTCAGCGCCTCCAACATAGTCAGACTCAGGTTATTATAGGACTTCTGAGCCGCCAGATTCTACAACCCAAAAAGCATGATTACAAACAACCATATATGGTAATACAGATATGGAAAAATGCCCATATATGGTAATACAGAGATGGTAAAAGGTAAAACGACCATATATGGTAATACAGACATGGAGAAATGCCCATATATGGTAATACAGAGATGGAAAAATGCCCATATATGGTAATACAGGAATATCAGGAGTCCAGTCTCTAACAGGTGAGTCCGAGTCTGAGTCCGAGTCTCGAACAGGTGAGTCTGAGTCTGAATCTCTAACAGCTTAGTCTGAGCCGAGTCTCTAACAGGCGAGTCTGAGTCCGAGTCTCTAACAGGCGAGTCCGAGTCTCTAACAGGTGAGTCTGAACCGAGTCTCTAACAGGCGAGTCTGAGTCCGAGTCTCTAACAGGCGAGTCCGAGTCTCTAACAGGTGAGTCCGAACCGAGT